>BPVZ01000227.1:204098-220424 GCA_020521535.1 Rubroshorea leprosula | reverse complement strand
TGTTCTTGTCTCAATTTTCACATCAATATCTGTTGGTGGTTTTTCCCTTTCCTCATCCAAAAAGCTATGCACATGTCTCTCATTTCTGTTTTCTTCTGCAGTTGCATATACTTCTTTTGTGACTTCCTTTGTATCCTTTCCAGAACTGTCTTTCCTGTGGGAATACTCTAAAATACCCCCTTCATCAAGTCCGCTTGTTCTCTTTCCATTTAAATCAATCCTCATCCCAATTTCTTCAACCGCATCATCACCTAATCCTCCTCCTTCCTTCTGTACAAAACTATTTTCATTAAACCAACCACTCTCTCCTTGATTCTCATCAGCATCAAATTCCTCTCCATCATCAAATATAGTCCCGTACTTCAAGAATGCTTGACCAGTTGCTGGACATGGAAGCAGCATACTCATAAGCTTCTCAGTGCAAGCATAGCTTGCCAAGAAGACCCCATAAGGGACAGAACAAACAAACCCAATTGCCGAGATAACCACAACTGGAGGAAGAATCAGGGAGGCAGAAGATATTACAAGACCCGTGATCACCATCTTCTTCCCCAACACCAGTCCCTTGTTTAAGATCCAACCCAACTTGCCACCATCTCTTTCAGGTGAGGATTCTTGAATCTCCCATTCCGCAGCAGGATCCTCCATCCTTCAACAAAGTAACAAACAGTAAAAATTCACCTATCATGGTATAACCAAAATTCTAAGCCAAATTCACTAACAAAGAACCCATCTTTCCCTTTTATTTGTTTCAGATAAAGTAACACTGCAGATATTATCTCACATATAATCATCAGGACATCATCCACCTTCTTATCCAATATCAAGCAAAATCATTGAAAGAGAAAGGGCCTAATTTTAGAAGCAGGAACAACAATAAGAAAGCCCTACTCTAAGGAATTGATAGAAACAGAACAAAAATTAGGGTTTTTTTATTCCAGAGATAGAAACAAAATCTCGGGCAGATTTCAAATCCTGATCTTACCATCAACACGCCGATGCCCAAGAAAAGGGAAAACGAAAAGCAGAGTAGAAACTTTACCTGATTACACTTGAGAAGACGACTACTTGTGTTTGCTTAGTCTCATGATGAATTACGGAGTTAGCGTTAGCTCAGAGCTGGTTCGGGGATGAGTCTAGTGTTTCTGAGGAAGTGTAAAAGCGTAATGCGGGTGACATACGAGAGCCGACAAATATGTGAAGGTGGAGTTTGTAGCTTTGGGAAGAGCAGACGGAAAGTTGCGGATAGGGTAGGAAGGAGAAATCATTGCTGCCGCCGTGCTCTGCATGGCATGCAGGTGGATGGTTGCTGGCTTCTGCATTTCAACGTGGCTGCAGAAGATATACACCACCTGTCACTCTCGTTAATTTTTTTAAAAAAGAAACGAAACCGGTTTCAATTTTTTTTCTTTCATGAAAATGTGTTTTTTAATCTATTTTATAAATTTGTACAGTTTAAATTATAAATATAAAAATAAAAAAAATTCACTAGTTAGACGATAGATTAAAAATACAGTGTAATTAAGATAAAAAAAATGTAGTGTTATGATTTTATTTATAAATTTATTAAAATATTTTTAATAAAATTAACTTTTATATTATTTTATTAATGATAGTGACAGTGTTGTGCGTAATCTTTTCTTAAACAATTTTAAAAGTTATCTTCGATCTTCATACCTACACAGCATATATCTCCTAAACGTAAGTTGAGACTACGATCACTGGCCTTTTTGATAAGGCCACCAATATTTTTTTTAAGTTATTAATTTTATTTGTAATTAGTTTATAATTTTTTTAGAATAATTAATTATGATATTTAAAATTATTTATTTATAAATTAATTTTATTTTGTTAAATAATATAAATATTATTATAATTATTTATTAATTATTAATTATTTTTAACAATTAAATTCAATTTAAATTTTAATAACTTTAAAAACCCTAACGAAAAATAATACAAAACTTGAATTCGAAAACATTTCCAAGTCCACGGTATAATACTTCCTTAATAATCAATTTAATTCTTGAAATTGGGGCTTATGTATACAATATATAAATGTTAATTTAAAAAACTTAATTAAAATAATAATTTTTTAATATATTTAATAATAAATTATAAAATAAATAAAAATCTCGTTTTCTCTTAAATTTGTCATTATAAAACTCAAAATTTTAAAATCTTTAATTTTAAATTTTCAAATTTTTATAAGTCACCAACTAGAGCAAACAGTTTGTAGCTTGAGTCTTGACTATTGCGCCTAACGGCTTCATTTAAAGGGCGAAATAGGATTCCAACAAAGCCAATCCTGCATGCACCTACCTACCTTACGTTAGATCCGACCTAAAGCTTCAAAAATTAAGCTTTGTCTTTTGCTCAACCACATCTTGCTGACACTACTACCACCTAAACATTCACACGTTATTTTGCATAGAGTCATTCCAACAAACCAAATGTGCTTAGATAGTGCATTTTCCATGGCCTCCACTTTAGGCGATAAGACAAATTCGACAATTTCAACTTCTTTATAGTCAGGATATTTTTCGAAAATTGGATGAAGCTTTCAGTCCAGGGCACGCTCCCTCTGAGAATAGGTAATTAGAAATCTTAAGGAACGCTAGATATTTATACAACGAAAACATACTTAAGATAATTGAGGAATTCTAGAAGACTTAATTAGGACAAGATACATTCCCAACTTATTAAGACTTCCTTAGAAATGTAAAATACATTCGAACAATAATTTGTAAAACTTTAAAAACAACAATAATGATATACTTGTAATATTATATGATTTATTGAAATGATGTGTTATTATATGATTAATTTTGTTTTATTCAAAGCTTACACATTTATTAGTGTTCATTAATTTATTTAATATTATACTACCATTGTAAACTTATAATCTTGTTTCTAAGAGAACATTTAAGTGGTTAAGAGTTTGAGTTTTTATGTAGAAAATTTCAAATTTAAATTCTAGAATAGGTGATGAGAGGTTTGAGAATGAGAGAGTTATCTCTTATTATATAATTCATTATTTAATATACAACTTATAAATATATTATTTCACTAAAGGCAATGCATCAAAATAAGACCTTAATAACCCTAGAGGTTAAATCTATAAATAAAAAGTGTTGTTGTATAGAATAGGTTTAAGATTCAAGTTTTAAGTCAATATTTAAAGAAATTGATTTTATTGAATGTATTATGCTAATATGTGGTATACATCTTAAGAATTAATATCACTTAGGGATGGATTTAATTATGAGGTGCATAAAAACAAATATAAGAACACCTTAATTGTTTAAATCATTAATTGTATGTTAAGATTGAGGAGAATGAAGAAGAGTAGAGAGGAATTATATCGTTTCATTCTTCTCCTCTCATTTAGAAAAATTAATTAATTAAAAGAAAAAATAAAAGAAATTCCTCCACTCCTTTTGCATTCAATTCTTTTGATAATTAAATAATGAAAATTTTTTCCTCCTCTTCCCTCAACCAAAATATACTGTAAAATTAAAAATTTAATAAAACTCATTTCTAAAACTATTTTAGATTATGATACATATCAAGTAAATGTAGCTTTCAAGTTCAAGAGTCCAACTATCCTCCGCAGTTCACAAAGAGACCGATGGCTGATGGGACCTAAAATCCCCCGCAGACAAGCACCTAGAATGTGTTTGAGTAAAAGTTAGTAAAGGAAAAGGGAGGAAAAAGAGGAGAAGGATAGAGAGGGAAAGGAAAAGGGAGGAAAGAATTAATGGTAAATAAAAGAAAGAGAGGACAGAAAAAGATTATATTTTTTTATTTAATTAAAAAAATAAAAAAATGTTATTATAAAATTAATTAAAATGTTATAATTTTATTTATTAAAATAGGAGTTAAAATAAAAATTTTAATTATATTTAAAAAAAATAAAGAAAGATAAAAGTATATCTAATCTCTCTCAATTCCCTCCAAACATAGGAATTAAAAAACAAAGGATTAAAAGAGGTTTCATCCCCTCTACCTCCCTTCTTTTTCTTTAATCTTTATTAATAATTTTATCTGAACACTCTGAAGGAGAGAATACTTCACTCTTGATAAAATTTATTATATTCCTAATGTGATATCTTCGACTAATCATAGCATGTCACATCATAAAAAATTCTCCATGACTTCACCTTATTAGCCATGCTAACTCACTTAACAATAAAAATAATGATATGACCGGTTAAGATTGATCGAGAATACCACATCAACAATATCCTGAGATCGAACAGAATTTTTTCTCACTCTCAGCTCCTTCCCCTCTTACACCTTCAGACCAAAGAAAGGCAATAGCACCGGCACAGCTACTGCGGAGTAGGTTCACCACTATTGTTTTGAAAAAACAACAATTAGTCCTCAATCTTTCTGATATAAGACACTTTCATTCTCAATCTTATTTTGTTAAACTTATTTTAATTGTCTTGTTCAGTTCGATTTCTCTTCGATTCCAAAGATCATTTCACCCCTGATTCCTAGCTCTGCAACTGCGAGCAGTCCGTGCTCTCGGCAATGGCAGCCTCCAAGTCAAAGTTATTACTCTCTCATTTCCGTTCCGCCCGTTCCCTATCCTCCCTCTCTACTCTCCCTCTCGCTCGAGTCTCCCACCTCCTCCACAACTCCAATCCTCCGACGCACCACCTCCTCCCGCAATACTACCCGTTCGCCGCCGCCGGATTCTCTCTCTCCCGATCAATCGTCACTTCGCCTGACCATATTCAACATACTTCTATTGAAGATTCCATTCTTCCAGTTCGTGTCCTTGCTTCGTTGCTTGATGGATGCCATGATCTCACAGGCTTGCCTTGGTTAGTCAATCTTTCAGGCTTTGGTATTTCTTTTGCAAAATTCGCAGTTTGATTCCTGAGAAAAAAAAAAATCAATGAAATTAGGAATTTCATTGATTACTGATAGAAGAAAACGTGGTTAAGTTCTTTTGTGATTAATTTTATCATTTTCAGTTGTTTACTGCTTATTAGTTTTCTTGATTATTTTCAAATAACTTTCTAGGTGGCTAACTATTGTGACTTCAACTTTGGCTATGAGATTTGCATTGTTGCCTGTAGCTGTTATGCAGCTTCAGAAGTTAAAAATGATGGGAGAGTTGTCTCGTAAATGTGAGTTATTTGTTTCTTCTAATATTATTATTCCCTGCAAACTCATCCCTAAAAGGGCTATATTGCCCTTGATGGGATTTTTGAGTCTAATGGGTGCCAACAAGCCAAAGCCTGCCAGGAAATGTAATTGGATTCCCAATCTTGCAATCTTATTTCTGGTAGCATCAATTTTTCATCTGAAGCAATTTTTGTATGCACGTCAGATAGTCATGTTATTACTCTCTACTGATAGTTGATTTAAGATCAATGCACAGCTGAAATCCTTTTCTTTTCCTTGTTAGTCTGATTTTAAATCACTGTTAATTTCTGCCCAACTCTTATGCCTTTCTTGTAGTGCCACCTCCATTCCCACCACTTTTCTCGGGAAAAAGTTATATCAACCATATTTTGCATTATCGGAAGGAAAGAAAAGCAATTGGATGCCCATCACTGTTGTGGATTTTGGCACCATACTTTATCCAGGTCATACTTGTTTCCACTGCAGGAATCCTTTTTTTATTTCAAGTTTTTATTTTTTCCTATGTAACTTTCATTTGCATAATGTATGTAATGTTTTAAAATTTTTATGGTAAACACATCAGTTTGGAAGTAGAATTGGCCAGCACATTAGTGATTGAAAGCAATATCTATGCCAAAGTAGCAGTTGAAAGAAAAGATGAATTTGTAGTGTATAACAATGTTTGCCTCAACAAAAATAACAAAGCTAACAGGAAGATATCAAGGGCAAAAATCATTTCTTCCTCTAGTGAAGAACTTCAGAGTATATTTTTGCAGACATACTGCAGTGTGAAAGTTCTTAATCAAATTATGAGTAGTTTAATCCAGCGTGCAGCTATGTAAGTCATATCTGACTGCTGGAATCTTAATTGCTTTGGAAGTAAAACTCTACAAGTATATTCTTCTGTGGGAAAATGAAAATGTTGATGAATGATTTTCAAGGTAGGGAGTTTTGGAGACAAAAGCTTTGCAAGAAAATAGAATTACAAAATTGTTCTAAACACACATTCACTTGTTTTTTATTATCTAGAGGGTATGTATGGAAAGACACCTTGACTAATCAGTATAATTTTTCAGTATTTTGTGAGACGGGTGGTATAGATACCTTGACTAATCTTTTCTGTTCAGAAAATTATCCATCTCATGGGAAAACATAATTTTTCATATCAGATGGACATGAAGTTCTAATTATCTAATTTGTTGTGTCTTTTTTTATTTGTCTGTAGGTGCCATGCTTTTTCTTGTGTTTGACCAGCATCCGGAGAATGTCATTGGATAACCACCCTGGGTTTGATTGTGTAAAGCACTAATTTTTGTGCATATTTATACCAATACTAGTTATCTTTTGCACTTTGTTCTTAATGGTTGACTCATCATTCCTTCTACTGTTTTGGCCCCAGGAAATCACTAGCATTATAGTATTTTGCTTATATAGTGGTCTACTGGAGAGAGATTAAGCAGATCTCCAAATTAGTAGTTGTGCTGTTTCCAACTAATGAATTACTTTGATTGGAACTTAGTATTGTAGCTGTTGAAGCCTGAGTTTATGCGTTTAAGTTGTTCATGGATGGGGAAAAGAGAGATTTGAACAATAGACCGGCTCAAAGTACTTCTATTTATCCATATTAGATATCTGGACTCCTTTTTGTTTTGGCTAAAAGACAACTATACTGGAGAAGGACCCACTGTTTTTTGTTTTGTTTTCTTTTTTTCCTTTTTAATGTTTTTTTGAATCTGACATTCAGTTTTGTTCTGGTACATGTAAAATAAGTGATTAAGTATATAATTTTGGCCTTGTTTTGTACTTTTAAATTGCTATGCATATCTGCATTTTAAATGTAAGTGTTAAAGTTGCTTGAACATGGGGCTTAACATTATCAATTACAGGGTGGCACTTTATGGTTCCAGGATTTAACTGAAACACCTTATAGTCTGTTAAACCCTATCTTTCCAATCCTGATTGCAGTCTTGCACAATGTTAATATCCAGGTATTGTATACTTTATTCTGTCTCTATTAGTGGCTAAGGCAGGAAGTGTGGAAATTAAATCTTATTTATAGAAAGAAAATCCACTATTTTATTGTATGCTTTAAAATTCAACACTTATCCAATAATGAAATATTTACTGTGCATTTCCTTTTATGTCAAATACAAAAACAGGGTATAAATATAGTAAGTGTACTTATATTTGATTTACTATTTAAGACTGGGAGATCGAAATTTGAAAGAGGATGCGTTGGTGATTAAACTAATTGGTAATTGCTTTATGTTACACCAGCAGTATTGGCAGTACTTGAAGGACTAGACTTGTTTGCAATTTTTTCTCTTAATTAAATTAATTTTTCAACAAGGCACCGTAGCAATACTGTTTTAAAGTTCTGTCATTGCTATAAGGTGATGCCATCCTTGCTTATTGTTACATGAACCATTTACATTGGTAATTTAGAATTTCAAACTATTGAACACTTATGTAGAATAGTTTCTGCTCAGTGGTTTAATGTTGTTTATAATTATATCTTTAAGCATTGACTAGAGGAATTTGCTCCTGGATTATTGTTTTTTGCTTCAAAACTATACTTGTTCTGTCATTTTACACAACTCCACACACACTCTGTCATCTTATATTGGACATTCCTTACTTTTGACTGTTGAAACTTGATGGCTATGATATTTTAAATTTCTGGACAAAAAGATTATGCACGTGCTAGATGATTATGCTTTTTTAAGGATGTTAGTGCATTCATGTATGCCCATCTACATCTTAAAAACTTGATCTCTCATCATGTTAGTTGTAGCATAACTGGATTAGTTATAATGAGGACATACCCCTGGACTGTTTGCTAATTTAATTTGATTTTTTATCAGATTTCCTTTGCAACTTCACTTCAGAAAGCGGACAGCATATTTGAACTATTGCTGAAAGTGAGTAAACAGAATAATGCAGAACTCCATAGCTCTGCTATTTTTTTGTTGTTTTAGTTGGCTTATTTTCATGACAATTTGTTCAATTAAAAGCTGGACAAGTCTCTTTCTCATTAGATTTATTTCAAACAAATAATTGGCTGTCTTTCTTCTTGCAGGGTTACAAACGCGTTTTGGACTTTATGTCTTTTTTCCTTTTGTTCATTGGCTTCTTTATGCCCCAGGTAATATACCCTTTGTCTACACATTTGAAGCTGGCTTATCATACCGGATGATTGATGATGTCATTTTCTTTGACCTTACTTTCTTGGAAGTTTTCAATCAATTCATGAGATACTTGACAAGATGTATTCTGATGCTCTAACCTTAAAGGAGGAATTTTCCTTTGTTGCCATGATGTCAGCATCTTTTTAGATACTAAGGACATATTACATTCTATAATAATTAAACTATTTTTGAAACATATTTGGATATTTAGAACCAATCTTTTAACACTTACTGCCTCCAGATGGTTTAATCAAGGGAGGAGTTGGAGGTCAAGTGTATTTTTAAAAGATGAGAGTTAAGAGAATTCTTATAGTTTTCCCTTATACGAATGCAAAGCTATCCATTATACTGAATGTCAATCCTAATCATATCAATTTAACTGTAGTATATATTATATAGATCATAAAAAACTTCTCAGAAATCAAAGTTTGTACTCACTGACAGTCCTTAGTATAACATTGCAGATGCCCACAATACAACCAGTTATGGTGGTGTCAGCTACCTTAATACCCATGGATCTTGTTGCTATGGACTTGTAGAGACTACTGTCTCTACCAAATTAATCTTCCTAATCAACCATCCTTAGCTACCAAGGAAATAACTTGTCTGCTAAAATGACAAGTGAATATATGCAAATTTCGCATTGATCTTGCTTTTTTCCTATTCTTCTATGAGATTAGGGACTTTATGCTATGGCTTTGGATTATGTTTTCAAAATTGTGAATCATTTCTATGCACCTTTTGGAAGAAATTGGGTAACAAATTCAAAGGCCAGTGAGAAGAGTATAATAGTTGCAGGCTGAGTCTGGCAGTGTGGAGCAGAGACATCTAATTTGTTGTTCCCCACTTAGATTTTGCAGAATTACTCTCACTGAGTGGTTTCTATGACAAGTCATGAGGTAGTTCCCTCCTAGAAGCAACAGGTTTATGTGTTGGCCAAAAGTAAATTTTTATTTCGTTACAATATTTCTAGCTCAAAACAATTGCATTCTTCATATACCCTAGGAACAAGAAGTATATATCAAACGTGAATTCTTCTGTTGTGAGCCTGCTTTGATTCAATTAGAAGTCATTATGATTTTTGGACTTTTAGAAAATGTTTACAGCTTTTGCACTATATTTATGTATGCTGTGCTTTTGCCAATCATCTCAATGGTTGAAACTCTGCTTGATTGTGAAGGTTCTTTTGAATTCCAAGCACTTGTGGTACACAATATAAATAATTTTCCTCCATTTTTGCAGGGAAGTTTGGTCTACTGGGTTACAAATAGTTCATTTAGTCTCATTCAGGTCAGTTGTACTTTGTTCTTTTAGAAGAATTTGTTTCTATACTGATTATTTAATTGGTTATGATATTATTAGTTATTACTTATATCTTCAATAAAAATTTATTTGATGTTTGATTTTTTTTTTTTTTGTTTTTTTACCTCTATTATGAAATGATGAAGCTGCATAATAAAGGGTATTTGTTTTAAGACTGTTTTTGGTCTATGTATCCTATACTTGCCACCTAGGGTATTAGTGTTGATATGGCGTGAGGTTGGTGCTAGTATGGAATACATTCCTGAGATGAAAAAAGGTTGGACATGTCATCTTTGCAACATGCAATACACACTCAACTCAACTAAGCATTAGGCCAAAATCAGTTGTGGAAAGCTGCATATCTATTTCCTTCCATTCCGTTAGTTCTAAGGCCAAATTCTTTTCCCGACTCATTACATGGGTACTGCAATGCACCCCATTAACAATATCGGACAAATTTCCACCCATGGGTGGCAGGTGTGGCTCGTTGTTGTTGTTTGTACCCAGGTGGTGGAGAGATTCAAACCCTGCATTTTGTCAGCATTCTCCTCACTCCTTACCACTTGAGCCAACCCCAGCAGGTTTCATTCTTGTGAAGATCCAAAAGAGTAAACTCCTCTAGTGCTGCTATAACCCATGTGATTCTTGCCCTGTTAGAGAGAGAGGGCAGATTGTGAAAGCTATGAGATAGAGGGAAGGCAATTTAACAAAGTTTTCTCTTCTCCTTTTTAGGAGCTATACAATTCCCAACTCTAAATTCTCAAGTAACCTGGGTTAGAAACCTTGTCTTCATTTACCATCACCCATGCTGTTTAAAAAAAAAAATTTACCATCCCCCATAGATTATTATTACAATCAAGTATTTGAGGGAAGTTATCATGAGAGAACAAAAATGCAAACAAAGGAAGAAATATCAATTGCCAGTAATATGAAATTAGCTGAACTGTCCTTTTATGGGCAGTACAGGCAGTCGATCACCTGCATTAACATGAATTTTCTGTAACAATGGTATTGATCTCTTTAATGGGAAAAAATGGACCACAAGGTCCACAACCCATTAGTTTTCGTTGGGCAAGAGAAGCAGAATAATTGTTGGAAATAACAAGAAAGTGATGGGAAGAATGTAGATGGTATTCTTGTTTGTTTTCATTAGATTGGGAGGGGGGTGGGGAAGAGTGGGAGTGCAAGAAGGGCAAGAGATAAAGAAGCAGAAAACGTGAATTAGAGGGTTTTAGAAAGTGAAGAAAAATGAATTGTTTTGAAGGAGATGGTAGTGGTAGGGGAAAATGGGTAAGAAGAAGGAAGAAAAAGAAAATGAGGAGGAAAGAGGAAAAAAAAGAAGATCTAATGGTTTGGCTTTATTATGATTAAGTCCATTAATTTAGTTCAGTATGGAACCTAGTGTCTTTTGTTTTACTGTATGTATTTCTAAAACAAGCATATAGAATTCTAAGTGACTAAAAGATTTCTTACGTATTATATTTTATAATGATACACTATTAAACACAAAAGACACATATTTGTCTTTTCGTTTGATGCCTAATGTTTTAAATGCCATTTTTTCAAACAATGAGGTTGTGGTTACTTTCTGTTTGGCTTTGTTAAACAAAATATGCAACTGGAATTTAAAAAATGGAAACCATATTATGGGAATTTAAGTGAAAGGAACATTTTACTGCTACGATTATAGCTTGGTTGCTTGGATTATGCTTAGTTGCTTAGTTACTTTACTGCTACTGTAGATTCCCCTTCCCTCCCTCCTTGGTTCCTCTTTGTAGTTGGGTTTCCATCCTTCCGTTTCTTGTTATGGACATTCAGATCTATATTCAGAGGATTTAGACTTTTGAAAATTGTGTTATTTGGCATGTAAACAAGTGTTAGGGAAGTTCATAATGCTTTAAGCACTACAAACTGTGTGCAGCAATTATTCTTCAAGCATCCTGCTGTTATTGCAAGGTTTGGTTTACCAAATAGGAGAGCTCATAGAAGAGGTGAAAATTCTAAGGAAATGCATATATCTGAAAATTTGCCTGCTGAACTATCATCAAAGGAACGCATAATTACCATGGAAGACCTATCTCCTGAAGAACTACTGAAAGTGAGTGGCTAAGAGTGGGAACCCAACATCTTATTTGAGTGGCAGATGGGAAGTAAAAGTTTTATCATGTCTCATAATCTGGTTTTGTCGGCAGCTCTCAGTCATACGCCTAGGAAGGGAGCAGCATGAAAAAGCAATTTCCTCTCTAAAGTAACTTTTTCTGGTTAGCTGTTTTTTCTCCTTTTTTTTCGTCTTTTCATTTATTAGCTGCTTTTATGAGTGAACTATTTTTCTACACTACAAAATTGATATCTGTTTACAGATTGGCTCTAGAAAAAGATCCTGATTATGTGAGAGCAATGGTTGTTTTGGGGAATGCTCTTATGCAGAAAGAAATGCTGGTGGAGGCAAGGGAGTATTTAGAGTGTGCCATTTCCAAGGTTTGATTTTCATTTCTTAAGATCTTTTTACCAAATGATTGGATACCCAACAATCAACTTGATTGAATTTTTTCTTTTATTTTATGTAAATTTACTTTGCACTTGAGGAAGTTATCCTTTCGAACTCTTTCAAAGTTGTACCTGAACTCTTTAGTTTATGTGCATTTTCATCCTTTTGCTAAGAGAATTTTGTTTTCTATTATTATTTTGGAGTGCTGTCCTTTTCAATCCTAGGAGCATGAGAGCACAACTTGAGCTCTCATGAGGAGCCTTGATTCCAGTCCTTAGGGAATGTCAATTCAAACAGGCTCCTTTTGAGATTACCAAGGAGCACTAGATCTGGTGCTCGATGCTTCTTGGAGGAGAGCTAGGCAGTGCTCATGAAAAGAGTATCCAATGCTTCTTCTCGAGGGAGCGTCTCCTGTTCTCCCAAATGCTTCAAAAAAAAAAAAATATATATATATATATAGTAAAGAAGTTATTTTTTGTTATTTTTAGAACTTTTAATTTAATAATCCATGTTACATGCGATGTCAACATTTCAAGCACATTACCTTACTATTTTTTTATACGGTTTTAGTGGTAAAAGTAACTGTATAAACTTAAGAGTTTTAATTTTTAAGGGTGACAATTGAATAAAAAAAAAATAGTTTAACATTTTCAGAGAGTTTATAGACCAATCCTGCTACTAACTACTAGAAGAAGCACCAGCTTGTGCTTCAATGGATCACCATGTTGGTGCACAAACCTAATGGAGGGGGAGAGAATGGAAGTGGGAAAGAGGGAGAAGGAGAGTAAAGAAATTTTTGCAAATTTAGTTGCATTTCTGTCAAGAGATGTCAATAATTCCCTGAGACTACTGGTGCAAACTTAAGGGGAATATCAATCACTTTTTAAACTATAGAGAATTGTGTGCAAAGTTTGTGAACCACAAAGTGGGAAAAGGTAATTTACTTCTATTTTAAGAACTCAAGGTGGCTGCTTTTTCGAGGACTGTTGTTGTATGAAGGGCAATTGTATAAGTTGCCATGTAATGATATAAAATAATATAGGGAGCTACTATAGTAAATCTTTCCTGGTTTATGTTCTTTTTCTTTTCATTAATTGCAGAGTTTGAGTGGCAGCTTAATGCATGTTTGACTGAACTATGTAAAGTCCGTGGTTTAGCTTAAGATGATCACTAAATTGCTGTTATACTCATCTTTGACTTCTTCACTATTAACTCCTCTTATGTAAACTTAATGGCTAATCTAATTGTTGCAGCTCTCTCTTCCTGGGCATCCAATCAAGGTAGAGGAAGTTGATCTTTTG
This sequence comes from Rubroshorea leprosula, assembly GCA_020521535.1. Classification (NCBI taxonomy): domain Eukaryota; kingdom Viridiplantae; phylum Streptophyta; class Magnoliopsida; order Malvales; family Dipterocarpaceae; genus Rubroshorea; species Rubroshorea leprosula. The sequence goes on along the minus strand of BPVZ01000227.1, from coordinate 207,003 downwards.
ATTCAATCATCTCAATGGACAGCACTTATATGTATAAAACAGGTCAGCATTTATTTTTGAAACTCAACCTTAAATCAGCCACAAAAATGTTGAATACTTTGAAAAGTTCTCTTTATATGTAAATTTTTTGGGGAAATGCCGATGAAAGACCATTGTGCCTTGCATGCATCTTTAATACCTGTTATTTGACTGTTTCTAGAACCTAGCCTAGTGTTGCTCATGACTCTATCAGTTTGGGTAGTAGGGATGAAACCATTTGTTTCACTGGCTTTCTGTTTTCTCTTTATCTCTTATCACAGGGCAATGAGGCTGAGGGACTGGTTCACCTGGAAAGGATGGCAACTCTACAGGAGCCAGAAGATCCTCAAAGTAAAGTGCATTACTATAAGGGGTTGCTATTGCTCTGGAGGTGAATAGAAAATTTGATGTTTCTTTCATATTTCTTTGCGTTGCTTATTTTTCCAAGGTTAATTTAAAAGAGTTGGAAAACCAATAGTTTCATTCTGTTAGTTATTCCTTGCATTTCTGTTCATAATGATTGTGGTTTGAATTCAGTTAAAATAAATGTTGGATTTGGTCTTTCAGTATTTTACATCGAGCAAATCGTAGGGAAGAAGCAAAAAAGTATGCGAGTAGAATGGTTGCTTATGATCCTTCACTCAGACCCCTGTTGGAACAGTTGGAAAAGCGAGGTGATGTTGCCATTGATCTCAAGGTAGATTATTAACTGTTTACCTTCTGCATAGATGTTTCAGATGTAAAATTTATTTCTACGAGCATCTTCAGTTAATTGCTATTATTTTCCCTTACTTTTAGAGCTTTTTCTGAGCAACTGACCGTTGAGGCTCTTTAGGTTGAAAAGAAAATTATTGAATTTTAGTTCTCCAGTTCTTCTTCTCCTCCCTCCATCTTTTCCAATTCTTAAGCAGTAGGATTTCTTAGGCATCCTTGCATTCTATTCTGTTTTAGCGGGGCATGGTTATTGCCATGTAACTTTTTGTTAAGAACACAAAACGCTAGCATCAATACTCATGTGTTTTGGTAGTAGAGTTACTTACTCTTAACTATAAATTTAGGCTTCAATTTTTAATTTTGTACAAAAAAAAAAAAAAAAAAAAAACAAAACAAAACACTTGCTCTGTTTGGTTGATGTTTTCCAATGAGATTTTCACCAATTCGAAAGGATGTAGATGAATCTCGTGCGTATGCAAAAACCAATCTCTATTTCAAATAAAAAACCAACATCCATAAAAATTTGTTTAAAGTTATTTATGGATGTGAAATAGTTTTAGAATCTACCGAAGTCAGGTGTAGTTGAAGAGGAATTTTTTTTTTTTTCATTTTTTGAACATGAAGAAATTGAGGGAAAGACAAATGATTCTACAAGCATTAAAACCATCGACACTTATCTAATTATCTCGCTTTGATGGTGCCTCTCTACCAACGCCGCCAATGCTGCGCCAGCTTCCAATTACAAGATTCGAATAGGTTGGTTATTACAAATTTTAATGTTAACAAATATCCTAAAACGTGTGCGGTGTGGAAATTTCTCATTTAGAAAAAAAAAAAAGGGGTCCAGCACTTGGTGGCCCAATAACTACCCCTGACGTGCTAAGAGTAGAGAACTTGGGATCAAATCTCAAGTTATCCTTTCACCTTTTTCTCCGAAAAAATTTTACTGTTTTAAAAAAAAAAAGCACTATGTCCTTAGGTTTAGATTGGGAGTGTTGGTTATTGTTGATTTTTTAGTCTTTTAATATTTTAAAATATAAAAATATATTTAATATATTTAATATTAATTTTTATTAATATTTTATATATTTTTAAAATAATAAAAATATAAAAATTAAAAACTAAAAGCTAAAATACCAAAAAAAAAAAACCGCTATTAAACAAAGTTCTAGTATTTTTGCAGTGCTAGGTGCGGAGTGCTTGTGCACTCAGTATCTCCCCAATTTTAATGACAAAAGTAGACCCTCCCACAGAAGAAAGTCTTTGGTACACTGGGGGAATACCACTCCGACGGTATCTCCGTTACCTAATATTTTGATAGCTTAGTGGGTCACCTACATTAAAATCTCAAGTTTTGTAAACTTCTATTATTTTCAACGGGCTTAAGATAACTCTTAACGGTAAGGACATATGCTGTTAACTTTTTCTGCAGTTAACTTCAATTTGAAAAATAATTTTTGAACATTTTTTTTATTCTTTTAATATAATTTTATATGTCATTTAAATAATTAATTTTTTTTACTTAATAATATATAAAAAATATATTAAAAAAATTATACAAAAAAATTCTCCTATGTTACCACCCTTTCAATTTAAGTTTTTATTTCTTTTATCAATTCAAACCTTAATCACAAGCGAACTGGGGGAGGAAATTTACAGTATGACGGGAATATTGCGTGAGTGGTTGTGTCCTTCCAATAGGAGCCAATTCAGCACCGATTGAAGAAAAATTTTACTGTTATCAGGGGAAGGAGCTGCTGGTGCTAATGGTGCAAAACAGAATCTTCATGTGTGTTAGGATATGAATTTCGAATTTTAAATGAAATTATTTTGTTCAGTTTTTACGTTGTAAAAATTAATTTTTCTTCAAGCAATCTAAATATCATATTTTTTTATATTGGTCTATTACAATTAAAAAAATTTAATTTTTTAACTATTAAGGAATAGTGTCAGTTACCTTATTTATCAAAAATTACTCTTTCATCTCAAAATAATAATTATTTTTTTTACTTCAATTTTGTTTCAAGATAATTGTCATTTTTTATTTTTAAAATGAAAAAATATTTTTTAATTTAATCTTATAATTATTTATTTATTTTAATTAACTATCATATCACAAAAAATTTGACTTTATCTTTTATTTTTTTAAAGTGTAATATCGATAAATATTTAA
>BPVZ01000227.1:185169-196030 GCA_020521535.1 Rubroshorea leprosula | reverse complement strand
CATATATCTGAATCACAACTTTAGCTTACTGATTCATTATTCAAAACTCACACTAGCTTACTGATTCATTGCCTTTTGTTCCCATGTATATGTTGTATATAATTTTTCCTGCTGCATGAAAATGATTTGGGGAACCACTTGCAAACTGTCTAATAAACACATTACTTTCAATCTGATAAACTTAGAATTGGGTGCTTTTCTGAAGTGGATTTGCATTTAATTAATTGAAATATGTGATCCTGCCTTGCTTCCATTGCAGATCTGAAAGACAACTCTGAGGTTGAGATGTCAGATATCAAGAAGAATTTTCAACGTTTATACGACTACAACGTCATGTTACGAGAAAAGTTTGTAGAAACGCAATCCTTGCTTCACACTTTAGCAGCTAAGTCCTTGTCTCCTGGGAAAGAAAGTGAGAAATGACATTGGTTAGTTCTTTAACCACATAACTCCTGTCAGAAATTGCATAAGCGTGGACTTTCTTCAGATATGTTCTCGTGGAACTAATACTGTTCTTTAACAATTCATATCCCGTTATGGAGGCAAAATTCTTCAACCTTTGTCTCACCTACTTAGTTCACCACGAGCAGAAAAGAAGAGGGGATATAACTTTTGCATGAAGAAGCCATTCACATCCTGGAAGGAGTCAGTTTATTCAACCAAAGCTATATACGGAATAGCTTTGTTGGTCTGAATGTAAGATTGTTTGCAGGTGAGTTGCACTGTGGGGACTAATCTTACTGGTATGAGGATCGAAAAGCAGATTATCACATGATTATTGAATCTAAATCATATTCTCTGTACCATACAAGGGACCAAAATGAGAGAAATACTAAACAATGTATTCAAACAGATGATTGGTTTATGAGGATTGAAAGAAATCATGGGAACAAATCCTGCATTTATAAATGTCTAACTTCAACTTCTAACTCCTAAAACTAATCCTAGAAAACTCATAATTTCTTCATAAAAAATTATGTTTAATTCGGCTTCTACTAAACGTTCACATTACAAGAGCATCTGGCTCTTCGAACTAAAGGTGCATCAATCCTACCCCTTTGTAGTGGTTCCATTCCATTCTCCTACGTTAAAAAATTTGTACATATTTAAAAAATAAGAAATTCCACAATATAATAATAGAAATCTATAAGTTGATGGAGTGGTAAGTATTTTAATATTGAAGATTTATTTCTCTATTAATAGTTTAAAGCAGAGTAATTTACGATAAATTGCACTACAATATTCTTATATAATGAACTAATAATGTCGGTTTTAGAAGTAAAAAAATTAAGGTTACGTTTGGTTTAATGGTTAGAAAAGAGCTATAACATGATAAAGTTGTTTTTAGAAATTAGAATAATGGAGTTTTAATGCATGCACCTATTGCAAATACCACAGCCATTTGATCAGTGTGGCTCCAATTCCTGGCCCCATAGGGAGCCCAAGTGACCGTGAGCTTATCTGGACGGATTAAGGAGACTTTGAAAAATAAAAAAATAATAGCACTAGAAAGGTGGTTATTTTATTTTAATTAATTAAATTAATTTATTACACTAACAACAAAATTTAATTGATTATACTAATAATTTTCTTTTTCATCCTCTAAATCAAACAAACTTATAGGGGAGAATTCCTGAATAGAGCAGTGGTTGCTCTCCTAGTAAGAGTTTTTATTGAATCTCTCAAAAATGTAATTATGTTAAAAAAAAATTATAAGGACTCATTTGGATTAATAATTGGAGAATGGTGATTTAATATCTAATTATTGAAAAAGGGGAAAAAAAAAAAAAAGAAACCGTGTATTTGGGGTAAATAATATTTGTAAGGGCATCTAAAAAAGAGAAAAGGAATGGGAGAAGAAAATCCTTTTTCCTTTGCCAAACATGCCCCAATATATATAATCTCTTCCACAGCGTACAGCCCAAGCTCGTCTGACATCGGCTTCTCTTTCCTTCCACTCCACCACAAAACCCTAGCGTTCCGACGTTCTTAGATTCTTCTACGCAGCTCTGCAACGATGGGTAGGTCCTCTGCTCCCTTTCTCCGTACGAATCTCTTCTTCATTCCTGTCTATTATTATCTTCGATTATGTTTTGCAGATCTACATGTTCAGATTTAGGGTTTTCGTTCTAATTTCTTCTCTCTTTAAGTTCCTTTTTCCTTTTTATTTTTAAGCTGTAATTTTCATTTTGTTTTTGATTATGATTGCGGAAAAAAGCAGCGAAATTCGACTCTGTATATTTTGCTCGGCACTGAATGAACTTCATAGTGCATGATAATTTAGATTTTTTTATTTTAGAATACGTAGAAATTGTTTTTTGCTTTTGAATTCTACAGAAGATTTGCAATGTATTGAGCTTAATTTTTACTCTTTTTTTTTTTTTATAAAAAAAATTAAAATCATGGTGTTTGCATAATTTCTTGGTGGGTTTTTTAATCATGAACTGACGTAGAACATTATTTAGTAGTAATGTAATCTTAGTTTGTTTCCATGCAACTAAATTGGAGTTGTATATTAATATGACGAAGAATGAAAATGTTCTTAATTTATGAATGAATTTTTTTCCCTCTTTGCCCTTTTCAATTCATAGATATTGAGGAGGAGATTCGCGCATTGCAGCTTGACTCTGCAGGTAGTTTATTTATATTTGAATAAGGGATCTCTCTCTCTTTTCTTTTATACTTTTTCCTTTCTCTTTTTATCTTTCTTAAGTGCTACACTGCTACTGTTGGTTCTTAACAGAAGGTAATGGGGTTATAAATAGAGATGATGTAAAGCCAGACACTGAGATGACTGATAAGATGGATGAAGGTTGGTAAATATTGTGTGTACTGTGCATTTATGTAATGGTTATGTATTTATAGTAATTAAGGCTACATAGAAGATATTTGAGGGAAATGGAGTTTTGTTGTGAGTTTGTTGTATCTTACAAATATAATACTTTTATCTCAAAACTTGAAGGCGGTGCTATTTTGTTAAGTTCAAAATAACATACACTATATGCTTTTATGTTAACTAAATTTGATTTGATGTTCTTAGACTTCCTCCTTTGACGGAATCTTTTTTGGATTGCTATTGTTGGACCTTTTCAGAACATGATAGTTGGGCACGCAATCCGGAAGGTGCAAAGATAGAAGAGGTTGAGATGGCTGAGAAGATAGATGAAGGTTGGTAGTATTATTTAACTTCTGCATTAATGTTATATTGCTATATGTTTTTGTCAATGAATAGAGCAATTAGTTTTTTCCTTCTTTTTTTTTCTTTTTTTGGATCAACACAGAACAGTTAGTTTTTTGTTGTGTGTTTTTATAATATTAGTCTACTAATTTCCTTCTAAGATTTTCTATCGGTGCCCAAGTGGTGGCAGCTTATTTATCACTATTGTGATCTCTGCATAGAATATAGATATAGTGCTTCTGGCTTCTGCCTGAGATAAGATTTAAGAGTGAAACTTGGTTTAGTTGCTTCCATCATAATAGCTACAATAAAAATTGACCATTTAGATATTTGTATCTATTTTATTTTTCTATTTTATTTTGCTCATTCTTGATAAGTTTTTTTTTTTTTTTACAAGTGCATATTTGTGATGCTTTTTTCCCTTTACTTCATTCTACCTTTTTTTTTTCTTTTCCTTTTCAGGTGCAAAGGATAGTATAGTCTCTCAGCAAGTTAAGGTTGAACCCAAAGGTTGCTTCCCTTCTCTTCTAAAATACATAAACACCGCAAACTGCAGTAATATGTATTATGTTTTCTACTTCTACAATCCAATTATCATTGTCTTGTTCTTATGTTTTGGGTTGGATTTGCAGTGAAAGATGAGGAAGCACCAGCTCTTGAAAATGCTGAAGTTCTTGATGAGGTGGAAGAAAATAAGAAACGCCACTTGAATGTGGTGTTCATTGGTCATGTTGGTAGGTTTTTCTACTTATTGTTTAAATTAAAAATTGGGGGTTTTTCTTTTCTATGTCCTTTATTATTCTCTATGAACTGGAATGTTCAAAGGCCAAATAAAAGGGAGAAATGTGTTATTTATTAGCATTTTAGTTTGAGTTCAGAGATTGGTTGACTAGATGCTGCGTAGAAATAATTTCATGGATTGGCATTTTCTGAGATCTGTTGAGGAGTTGACTGTGTTAATTGTTTCCTTGAACATATTGTATACATCCTTGAATGATAATAAACTTTCAAAATCTTAAGTTAAAATCTTATGGTAGAAAAAAAAAACTTATGCTTTCCTCTTTCTGTCTAGTATCTACATACTTTTGAGAAGTTTCAAGCTTTCTTTCTTGGATATTATATGTTGTTTTTATGGAAAGGAGTTTTTAGTTTGTTTAAAGTTTCAACCTTTTTAATTTGGCAACTTTGTTTTATTTGGCACTATAAGGGACAATTGCTGATCAAAGTGAGGGATGTTTGCTCTTTTTAATCACAAATGTTGATGGTCCTATCTCCTTAGACTTTTGATCTAAATGGTATGTTTTGCCTTTGTTTTGTAATTGGTTTTTAGATGCTGGGAAGTCAACAATTGGAGGACAGATACTCTTCCTTAGTGGTCAGGTTGATGACCGTACGATCCAAAAATATGAGAAAGAAGCAAAGGACAAAAGTAGAGAAAGCTGGTGAGACTTTACATTCATTCTTTGTTCTTTACATGGAAAATAGATGCTTTTCCTACATTAAACTATTTGCCTAAGAGAATGATAATGCAACACAAACTAATATGAAAATGGTTTCTTTTCCTATGTTAGTTTGGATTCTCGTTCTTTATATATCATGTACCATTCAAGGCAACATATTGTTTTTATTCTGTTTCTTGCTAAGGTTGTTTGTTTTGATATGCTTGTTTCGCATGCCAATGGAATCATCCAATGAGGAACTTGATTTTAGAAGTTAGGCTAGGATTATGCTGGTTTATTCTGGTATTGCTAATGCGTGTTTTGTTTGTGAACTTAGAAGTATAAATTTGATCCCTGATGCTATCTATGTTGAAAATAATTGCCAGCATAGAACAAGTTTGGGTAAAATCTTGGTAAAGAATAATTTAGTGTGATATTGAATCAGCCATGACTAGACCCAAACCATTGGTCAATCAAATCTTAAGAGTTAAGACATTTTTGATATGGCAAGGATCAGATTGTTGGCTGTTGTTAAGAGTTAAGAAGCTATAAAAATGATTCTATATCTAGCCTTAAACTGTGGCATTTCTTTTGCAAGTTGTTGAGGAGAGTGGAGGGTTTTTTCTTCCATTGTAAACTTTTTAATTGCATTTTGCTTTGGATGGTTAGACAGAGGTTGTGGATGGGATTAGAAGTATGTTAAGTTTCATTGGTTGAAAACTTGGAATTGGGATCCTCTTGGTTCAAATTCTTTAATTTGTGGATTTTCAGATTAGAACTGCTGTTTGGAGGGATTGCTCTCAAGTTTTGGAGTCATTTTTGGATTTGTCTCAAGTTTTGAATGACTAATGGATTTCAAAGTGCCTAAAAATTCTGAATATATAATCTTTATCCTCTCAAAGGCCAATATAAGTTGCTCTCAAAATTTTTGGTTCTGTTTCCTGTTAAAGTTTGTTTGGTTCAGCCTCATATCAAGCGTTCTTTAGATTGTTAAATGTTTAATCATTAATGTGCTAAACAATAAGAGTCTCAGCTCTTGCGTTGTTTGACCATGATTGTCTTTTGTTTTAGGTATATGGCATATATTATGGACACTAATGAAGAGGAGAGAGTTAAGGTACTCTAAGATGTGGTAACCATGTTAACATTTTTGGATTCCATATTGTTGCTAATTTTTTTTTTTAATGTTTGCAATTTTTTTTTTCCTGAGAAATGCCATTGCTCTTTGTTATTTGCACAATCTGACACAGCTGATTGTAGGGTATTACTGTGGAAGTTGGAAGAGCACGCTTTGAGACTGAAAATACTAGGTTTACCATTTTGGATGCACCGGTAAGCAATTATTTTGAAGCTAAAACACCATCATTTTGTATTTTTTTATATGATTTCCTGTGTTTATTGTTTAATTTTTGTTGGATAAGGTTATACTGTTTAGCCAGTTTATTGCTTTTGGACTTCTGTATTTTGTGAATTATGATATGATTCTATGAGGTTGAAAAAGGTGAGGGATAGATGGGGTAGTTTCTAATTAATGCTTTAATAACATGCACAATCTCAGGCCAATGTAAAAGAGAACTATGTGATGGTTTCTAATTCTTAAATGAAACTCTCCTTTTTGATGCAAGCAGTGTTGCAAAACACTGTGGGTGGACTAGTGCCCAGTGCCCAGGTGCACCCAGATGTGTCTGAATGCTTTGCCTTTTAATTTTTTTTTTTTTTAAGTCAAAAAAGTCATAAAAAATGGGAGAAAAAAAATCAGAAATTGAAAAAAGTTGAAAATTTAAGGGCTACATGGCATGTTTTATGAAACTTAAAGGACTAAGCTGCCAAAAATAATATCAAAATGCAGCTAATCATTTAACCCAGCACAACCTTCTTCAACCTTTGGAAACTGGGTTGGGTCAGGTCTGGTCTGGTTGGCAGGTCAGATTTGGGCCACTGGCATGTGAGGGTGTGTTCTGGCGCCTTTCTCACTAAAACTCCAACCGAGTAGCTTGCCGGGGCCCTCTAAGTTTCTGATGTTGCTTCTTGGATTATGGCACAATTTTGTTCTGGACTGCCGTTCGTCTGGCTGTCCAAGGGGTGAGGTGGTGTGGTGACCAGTCCTCCTGGTCAACTAATCCCGACTTCTGCAACACTGCCTGCAAGCCATCCTCATTACATTTGATTAGAATTTTTGAGAATGTGACAGCATAGCTACTTGTGATTATAAATACTTATCAAGTTTGTGTTTGCGAACAAGTTTGTTAAAGCTCCTGTTACACTATGCGTTTAGAGCCTTTTCTTGTCTAAAAGGAATTTTTAATCTAAATGATGGAGTTATGTACAATACTGATGTACAGAAGTTGTGAATTTGTTTACAGAATAAGATTCTCAGCTCTTGTATTCTTTGGCCATAATTTGTTGCGTTTTGAATGTATATTTTCCATCAGTTTTGCTTCTGTATATAGTTTAACTTTGAGTTTTGGGTTGTTTGTTCAGGGTCACAAGAGTTATGTCCCAAATATGATCAGTGGAGCAGCTCAAGCAGATATTGGTGTTCTGGTGAGTTAGGCGTCACTTCACCGCATTTGTTTTGCACAAGTCCCTTTTTTTGAATTTTTAATTCTTTCTCCTTCTCTGTCTTGTTCTCTATTCGACTGTCATAATTAGGTTATTTCTGCTCGTAAAGGCGAATTCGAAACTGGATATGAGAGGGGTGGGCAAACCCGTGAACATGTTCAGCTTGCAAAAACTTTGGGTGTATCTAAGCTGTTCGTGGTTGTGAACAAAATGGACGATCCCACTGTTAACTGGTCGAAAGAAAGGTGCTGTTCCTGAATATAGTTAAGTTTATGCTTACATATGCTGTTTTATTTCTGTGTTCCTGTTCTGATGGTTCATTCTTCATGGCACTCACTCAGATATGATGAAATTGAATCTAAGATGGTACCATTTCTGAGGTCTTCAGGCTACAATGTGAAAAAGGGTAATTGATATATTGCTTCTCGAATCTCTTTATTTATTTATTTATTTATATGGGAAAATGGTGATTGATTGAATTAAAATTGTGAGTTATTTGTATTTTTTCAATAAAAGCAAAGCAAGTAATTCTGTATATTGATTGTGTTTTTCATCTTATTCTGAACCTCTAGATGTCCAGTTTCTACCAATATCTGGTCTTCTTGGTTCCAACATGAAAACGAGACTGGACAAGAGCATATGCCCCTGGTGGAATGGCCCCTGCCTCTTTGAAGTTCTTGATGCAGTTGAAATTCCTCCTAGAGATCCAAATGGTTCTTTTAGGTATGATTTATTATTGTAGGAATTAATACAACCCTAGGAAGAAAGTATAATTGTATAACTATACCCTTTCTCCCTTTGTTATAGAAAAGGCTACATAGTTACTTATAAGGACTTTGACTATTTCTTGAGTCCCTATGACTTTGATTCGGAACATAAGATAAGTAAATAACTGGCTAGGATTCTTAGAAAATAAGACCTAAAAAATCTAATTCCTAAAGATCCTAGAATGACCAAAATGTACGCAAACTATATTTTTAAAGGAAAACCTAAATCATGGAACTGAAATTATATTAAGTCTGTCCCTGAACATAGAAAAACTTAAGTATAATAAAATAGAACCCCAAATTACTAAAATTATAGGATTTTTCTAACTTGTGCCCCAAGGGTACAGGTTAAGGGTGTATTAAATGCACCTTTTTGTCATCAATGTATATAGAAAATGTAAAAACTGGTATTAATTTTAGTGTCAGGTGAATTTAATTAGACGGTTAATAGATTAAAAATTGACTTTTATTTTTTCTATACAAATTTTTGATGAAAAGGTGTATTTAATACATCCTTGATCTGTGGCCTTAGAGCACAGGTTAGACAAACCCAAAATTATATTAAGTCTGCCCCTGGCTAGAACCCCTGAACTATCAAGGCTGTATCAATCTTTCATTTCACATCTATTAACTATATGTTTTCTAAATATGCAGGATGCCTATAATTGACAAATTTAAAGACATGGGAACTGTTGTGATGGGAAAGGTTGAATCTGGTACCGTGCGTGAGGGTGATTCCTTATTGGTCATGCCAAACAAGGTGCTTAGTCTTTCCCCTAATTTCTTTAGTTTATTTATTGTTAAACTTCGATGTTGAAGTCCAAGATGTATGGATGGCAGGCTCAAGTGAAAGTTCTTGCCATTTACTGTGATGAAGACAAGGCTACACGTGCTGGACCTGGTGAAAATCTGCGGGTTAAGTTATCTGGAATTGAAGAAGAGGACATATTATCTGGTTTTGTCCTGTGTAGTCTTGGTAAGTGCTCTTAAAGATTGTAAAAACTGAAGGCTCTCATGTTTGATCCCCTAAAGAGGAAATTAGATTATAGAAAGTGGAGTTAAAAAAGTAAATGGTAGGATAATTTACAAATTTGTTTGCAGAAATATTTCCGTTCTTTTGTAGTTTTTGATAGCAATGCTGGGACATCTTGGCCTCACCATTCCTTTCTATATTTATTTTCTAATTTTGATTCTGAAGTGTTATTTGTGATTTTGTTTAAGTTTTGCTGAATTATATCCTTTTTTTTTCTTTTTTACCCAGCAAAACCAATACCAACAGTCACTGAATTTACGGCCCAGCTGCAGATCCTTGAGTTGCTTGACAACGTATGAATGAATCCACTTTATAAATCCTCTCATCTTTAATCTTTTAGTTCATTTGATTAACTTTGCATCTAATTGTATCGGACTGTCTGCCATTTTAGGCAATATTTACAGCTGGGTATAAAGCTGTCTTGCACATTCATTCTGTTGTTGAGGAATGTGAGATTGTTGAGCTTCTACAACAAATTGATCCCAAGACAAAGAAACCCATGAAAAAGAAAGTTCTATTTGTTAAGAATGGTGCTGTTGTTGTTTGCCGCATTCAGGTTTACCTCTTGCCTTTTCAATCATTTTGAAATTCCAAAGTGTCTATTCTCCGATATTTGTAATTATCTAGAATTGTGAATGTTTTTTAATTCAACACAGTATCATCCTCCTGCTTGATAATTGTGGGACTGCTAGAATTTCTATATATATTGAAGCTGTAGCATTGCTCTGTTATTTATGCACCTTCCAAGCTTTCCAAGATTTGAAGTGGTCGAAATCTGCAACCAATATTACTTTTTGTCAATTGGTTTTCACTGGCGGTTTATTTTTAACAGGGAAAGAAGTTTTGCTTTGAAGTAGTGACCAGCCCAATTATACTTGAAACATTTTTGTGTTTGAAATTTGGTTCATGAATTATATCTTTGTGGCAATATTGTCTCAGGTGAACAACTTGATTTGTGTTGAGAGATTCTCAGATTTTGCACAACTTGGAAGGTTTACTCTTCGAACTGAAGGTGAGCGGTTGCATTTTCATTATTCATGAATTACCCTGGGCATGCAGTGTGTAATTTGGATTGCTGTGTCTCCAGGAAAAACAGTTGCAGTGGGAAAAGTCATGGACGTTCCTTCAAGTGCCATTGCATAAAAAAGTTTTGTTGTTAGAGGTGAGAAATTAAATTTATAGTTTTGTTTGAAAAATACAATCTCTAATGGGATGTTTAACGTATGGCTAATTCACCCTGGCAGGTACGTCCACCGGACTCTCCTTGTGAATGGGTGTAAGTTGCAACGCAGAATCAACTTAAATGAAGTTGCCGCGTTAACAATATATTGATGTCTGAAGGAGAGGTGAGGTGCCGATGCCACAGGTGCTTGGCATTGGTACTTTTGATATACTTATGGGTATGTAATGTTTAACTTATACACCCATTGGCATTTTTGGAACACATGATTGTAATACATGGTTTTCACATCAGTTTGTTGGAAAATATTTAGTTTTGGTTTGGGCATTGTTTGCCATGAAAGCATTTAGTTTGTCATTTGGGTTTTGGTACAATATTTATGTGTAAAAACTTATTGACTGCTCTTTCATCGTCTGTGGCATCCTGGTAATAAATTGAACTGGCAGAAAGAATACAAAGTGATAGCCTTGCTACTATTTTGCATCATTCGGTAAGAGTACATTTAGCCATGTAATCTCAACCTGATAACTAGAAGTAGCAAAATCGCACCTGACACGATAATTTGGCACTAACTCAATTTGTAAAGGTGAGTTAAGATAAAGTAGTATTGGACTTGTGATCTGTTCATGGGGCAAATATGGGTCAACATGTGAGCTCATGTGTTGATCTGTTTAATTTGTTTGTTTTTTAAATTTTAAAAAA
>BPVZ01000227.1:147313-157408 GCA_020521535.1 Rubroshorea leprosula | reverse complement strand
ATAATTAAAGTAGTTAAAGTCAAATTGAAGTAGAATTGTATTAAAAGGAAAGATTATTATTATTGAAAATATAATAGTGAAGACACTTATGGAAAGATTACTATTGAAAATATTATTGAGTTTGGATTTTTAAAGACCCATTGGGCATTTATTTGATATTTTTTGAAAATTTTAAAAGGTCCATTAGTATTTATATGGTATTTACTAAAAATTTTAAAAGACTCATTGTGTTTATTTGAGATTTATTGAAGAATTTAACAATTTTTATACAGTAATATATTAAGAAAGATTAGATTGGTTTGGCAGGGAAAATGATCAAATGTCGAACCAAACCAACCATAAACACCCCTAGTTACAAATCCCAAATGGTAAAACAACACATTTTTATGGGAATGATTATTGCCATAAGTCAAATAGTTAGAACCGCCAAATTTAGGACTTAAATTCCATATTTAATTAGGTGAACAAGCCTGTAAGTTCAAAGTGCTAGGGCTCTCGCTCTCTCCCAAAAAATGAGGGTGTCTGCTTCCTGAACGGGAGTCACTGCTGGGTGTTCCCAGTCTCTGTTAGTCTTCTAACTTCAATTGTTTTTCTTCTCTTTCATTGTACATACCATCATCTCTTTCATTGCCTTCCATATCATGTTTCTTGGTTGTCCCTTTCGGTATCAAAACCCCAAAAATAGTTTCTGTGTTGTTCCTTTTTCAACCTTCATCATAAACCCTAGAATTCCAATCTCATGCTTTGAGCCTCTGATTATAGCAATTTGCAGTGGGATTTGGGTTCTAAATCAAATCAGGGATCATCTCAGACCCTTTCCCCAGAAGAGTATCTTCATCCCAAAGACTGTGATTGGGGTCATTTGACATTTGATTGAAGTAATTTGAAGTTTCACTTCAAGTCCATAATCCTTCCAAGTCATATTGGCCTATCGGAAAAGTATAAATCTCGGAGTTAGCCTAGGTGTCCTTCCCTTGGAAATTTGGGCAACTGAAAAAGCTGGATTGTGTAAAGGGATACTGATGATGTGGATTCATTCCTTGTGTTCCAGGTTCTTTTTCCCTCTATTTACCTGTTTCTGCATATGTTTATGTGTTTTCAATTTCATAGAGGGAAACCATTTCTGAAGAGTTATTTATCAATTAACCATGGATTAGTAGCAATCAGGATATATTTCATGAACCTGGGGTAATTTCCTTGAGTTATGCTGTTAGAATTGTTAGTATTTTGTCTAAGATGCTGTTGGGAATATTTCAATTCATTGAGAAAATGTGTTTTTGCAATTTTGGACATTGTTTCTTCATATACAAAGTATGAATGCAAATCAATTTGTATGATCCTTTGGGGGCAGATGTATATAGGAGAACTATGTCTTGTTTTGGATTGTCAATCCCGGTAGCTCTTATACTTATGACTAGCTAGATTGGGAAGATTGTTTTGAAGGGCTACATTGATGATTATGGATCCCTGGAGGATAGTTTAAAATATGAGATTGGCTATTTTGCAAAGGATTTTGGTGATTTAGGTTGTTCTTTTCAGAAAAGAAAAAATATTTGTTATAGGGTTACTTGTCTACTTGATAATGGCATCAGATTAATGGTGGCAAGGAGTTGTTTTAGGGCAATTTGGAGACGGTGTCTCAGCTGGGAGAGGTATGGGTGCATGGCAGCAAGATCTTTATCTTTCCATGTCATCATATACTTACTCTGGTGGCCTTTCTTTTCCTCCACTTTTTGTCATAAGCAGAAATGGACTCCTTGTATGCTACTGCTCCACTGTGGTCTCTCTTCCCCTGCTCAATTTGGTTTTTCCTCTGTTTCACTAGTATGAGGTCTCTCCTCGGAGGTGCTGTGTTGCTTTGCACGAACTAGCTAGTCTCAACTTCTTAGTTCCTCTCTATGGTGCTGTATTTCAGATGACTAAAGGTGAAGTAGATGATATGTTCTTCAAACAAAGCCTATTATTAAGAGGATGTGCAGCTTCTGGCAGGAGCTCCCCTGTCTTCTTGTCTCCTTTTTGCAGGATTTCATCAGGGTGTTTTGGTGTTTTGTTATTGTTCCTGCTTTGTTCAAGTGCTATTTTTCCCTTTCTGGTTCGTGTCCTTTGTCCAGGACTTTTATGTTTGTTGGCCCAAAAAAGAGTCTGTAAGTTCATACGAAGGGTAGTCGTATTTGGTTTGTGGCAATAATCATTTTCATTTGTTTCTCTTAAGATATCTAAAGTTTTGTAAAATATCTTCCAGGGTTTTGAGCAATTGATAAGCCCTTGCGTGAAATTCTGTCCATCAAATTGACAGATGATGAACGACAATAACATTGTTTGTGCGATTTCTTTAGTGTCTTGACTGCAGAGGGAAAAAAAATTAAGATTTTGGACCAAATTGATACAAACTTCATATTTTATTAACCAACACTAAATGTAGCTGAATTAAAATCATAAATTCCAGTTTAAAGCATTCTTCTCTCAGACAATTAAACACTCTAAATCACTTCAAACTTAGTAATTAACACCACAAATTAGCGATACATTGATCAAATGAAGATTTAAAGACCACGCTTAGACTATAATAGAACTGACCATAATTTAACACGATGAACAATATTCCTCCCACACATAAAATACACAATGTGAAAGAAAATCTTGTTATTTCCTGCTAAGTTGGCCTGATCTCCATGCCTTGAATAATGACACCGCGCCTATTGTCAAATATTTTCTCCACAAGGTGTATTTCCAAATGATCATCACCTCTTTCTTTCGTGAATTCCATTTCACCCAATTCTACCTCAAACCAATTATCTTCCCTCTCTTCTGGAAACTGATCACCACTTCCTGCAATTCCACTTTGTGCCTGCAGCTCGTACACGTTTCGCTTTGAAACTTCAGCTCCACCAAGTAGAACAGCAGCTTCTATAGGTTTATTTTGAAAGCTATCAGGTTTGTCCGCCAGCTTGAATACAAGGTAAGCCTTATACCGTGTTTTTGGAGAAAGCATGCGAGTACTAATCCTTCCATGGATTTCCAAGATCAAATTACAAAGAAGCTCTGCAACCTCAGGGAACCTGTTTCTAAGCATGAATTAGAAATATTCTTATGATCACAAATTTATTTATTTATTTTAGGCTGGGAAAGAGACTTAAACAATCAAGCGTCTATTTGCTTGAATTCTTTTAGTTGTAGGTGTGGGTATGAGAGTGTGCGTTGTGTTGTGTGTGTGTGTGAGAGAGAGATCTACCTGGGATCAGGTTTGAACCACCTCCAATTGTCAGGATCATCGTCATACCGAATTACGAGGTGCCTGGCAGGTAGCATGTAACATATCCTCCCACTCCTTTTGTATAAAAAAATTCTCTGTGCGATGAAGGTGATATGATTAAAGACTCAGGTGAAAGGGGAACCGAAGGATCCATATATAAACGTAATCATCATTAATTATTTATATTCCCAACCAGAAGATAATCCTCTGACAAGCATAGTCCAGGAAAAGAAACACTGAATACCTAGGTCACATCCATCGAGTCTTGTAAAATTTCTATGAGCAATAATCTTTGTAGTTACTACTGTATAGACATAAATTCAGGACTACTAGCAGAAAGGAAATCTATGTCAAGTCACAGCTACACTAAAAGATGTACAAGTACTTTTTAAAGTTAGTAAAAATGTGTTAAATTATAAAAATGAAAAATTATATCAACTTGTATTCAATTTGTCAAGCAGCACATTTTATTTTAATTTAACTAGTTATAAAATACAGAATACAAAACAGAGAGTAATATGTGGTATATATTAACAAGAATTGTTTAATTTTTAATTTAAAATTAGAAAATAAAAACATATGCAGATTTTGAATATTTATTAATTCATGGATTAATAAATCGGAAAAGAGTATATATATATATATATATAACCACCAAAAAAAAGAGAAAAAAGTTAAATTCAAACAATTTACTTCAAATTAATATAAATTATTATTCATTTCCTATAATGTTTTAAAAAAGAAAAAAAAACTTGATTTTTCAAAACAACGAACTGGAAGGATATAAAATTGCAAAACATTAATTGTATACCTCAATTTGAGTATGTTCAGTGAACAAAATAGCTTTAACTCAAAAGCAAGTGCATCTTACACTGGCTTTTTTTTTCTTTTTTTGGTGCGTGTAGAATATTAGAGCTTTTACCGTGCTTATCCACTGAATCTGAAGTTTGTCATCTCCAGTTATTCCTAGAAAACTTGGGAGTTTTGAAGCAAGTATCTGAACTTCACATCCGTACACCCGTAATTGTTTCAATGATGGCCATTCATTAATATGCATTTCAGGGACGAAGCCTTTCAGTTTGGGTAGCTTAGAAAGATTTATGTGTGTCAATTCTGGAAATAGAATCCTTTCGGCAATTTCCACCAAATTAGTTGGCTGAGTGGTTATCTGAGCTTGCGGTTGGCTAGCACCAAATATCACTTCTAGTGAATCACAATTCTGTATCTCCAGTGTTTCTAGCTTCTGACGTACTCTTTCCAGCATACTAAATGGGAAAATATTCAACAGCTTTTCACATGAATCCACAGTAATAGAATTTAGATGGCAACAAGAATTCACATCATGTTTCTCGTCCCATATCTTGGACCAACTCCCCATAAACTTGATTATCACCCGCTCTAATCTAGGGAATTCCACCTAAAAATTTTATCCAATTGCATTAGTAACTATAATTCAACTAGAATTAGAGAAAGGGAACACATAAAAAGATTATAAAATAATAAATTTTTAGGATCTAATTTAAAATTTTAAAAGATTTATGAGGTGAAACTAACTGTAAATAAAAGGGAAAAACACAAAGAAGATATCACCTTTTCATCAAAGAGAGATGGTGTATAAGTATTTTCCACATTTTCAGTGCCGACTGTATTGTCTCCTATAAGCGTCTTCAACACAGCACACTTGCTTATGGTGAACCGTCTAAGCTTGGAGAACTTAAATTTAGGGTAATTTCCATGACACAATCTTGCAAGTTTGGGAAGGTCTTCAAGTTCTAGGGTGTCCAGTTTAGAGAAGAAAATCTCACACATCATTTCTTCTTCCACTAATTCATTTGAGCCGATTACCTGTTCCATCATCTTGCAGTCACAAATCTTGAGCACTATGAGTTGCTCAAAACTCTTAACCATAGAAGACAAGAACAGATATTTCAAATTGCCACAATCCTTCACAAAAAGCTTTTCTAAAGAGATTTTCTGAATCGAAATTTGCCAGATTTGCTGAATGTCAATTGAAGACAAGCTTAAAATCTTCAACTTGGGAAATCCAACCTGCAAAGAGATTTTTAGTTGGAATAATAAATTTTTAGATCAAATCAAAATTTTTATGAGGTTAAACTAATTGAAAACTAAAGGGAAAAAGGGCAAAGAAGAAAAATCACCTTTTCATTAAAGAGAGGTGGTGTGTCACTACTTTCTGCATGATAGAATCTTGTGAGCTTTGGAAGGTTTACGAATTCTATGCTGAGCAGTTCAGGGAAGAAAATTGTTTCTTCATTTGATTCTTCTGAATCTATTACCGCTTCCATCATTTCACAATCACAAATCTTAAGCATTATGAGTTGCTTCAGACTCATAACCATAGAGGAAGTTAATAGATATTTCATGTTGCCACAACCTTCCACAGACAACTTTTTTAAATTCTGTATAGGAAGAGAGATTTTTGAATTCTGTATAGAAGAAGGGATTTTTGGAGTCCAAAGATCACAGATTTGTTGAATGTTAATTGAAGAGAGTCTCAACAACTTGGGAAATTCAACCTTCAAAGAGATTCTTGGTTAGAATAAAAATTTTTAGAATCTAATATAAAAGTACAAAATCTATGAGGTGTAACTAACTGAAAAATAAAGGGGAAAACAAAGAAGAAATTACCTTTCTGTGGGAGAGAGATGATATACAAGTATTTTCTACATTTTCAATACTGGCAGCAGAAAGGCACTTGAATCTTGTGAGTTTGGGAAGGTCTTCAAGTTCCAGGGTGGCCAGCTTTGGAAAGAAAATCTCGCACATCCTTTGTTCTTCCTTTATTACCCCTTCCATCATCTTACAGTCAGAAATCTTGAGCGCCCTGAGTTGTTCAAAACTCTTAACTATAGAGGATCTCAATAGATACTCCAAATTACCACAACCCTCCACAAACAACTTCTTTAAGTTTTTAACAGAAGCTGTTTGCTCACTTGAAATGTGCCAGATTTGCTTACTGTCAAGTGAAGATAGCCTCAAAAACTCCAAGTTGGGAAACTCAACCTGCAAATAGATTCTTAGTTCTTAAACACAAAAAGACATTGTGAAAAGCATGTTTCTGTCAGTTTTGATGAATGCCAATTGAAGGTAACTTCAAGTTGGAAAACTCAGCCTGATGTAATCTCCTTTCATATAAATTTTTTATGCTTTGATTAAACTATTTTTTGGCACCTTAGATGATGAGCTATACAATGGGGATAACTCTTTCCTCCCCAAATCCCTCCCCATCTATCTCATAATTTGAACTTGAGATCTCAAACATATACGTTCAAGCTCCTAACTATTGGGACTTCTCCTAGGAGACATGGAGTTTGAATCACATGGTATGTAGGTGGAGTAGGTTTAGGGAGTGAGAGAATTATCCTCCATTATACAATTTAAGATAAAAAAATAAAAAAATAAAAAAATAAAAAATAAAAAAGAAGAAAAGGAAAGAAGGTAATGACCATTCAACAAACTAAACCAAGTAATCCCACAAAACTAGTACTATAAACCAACATAATAATGTATAATTCATAAATAAAATAGGAAAAAGAGAAAAATAATATTATTTAATTAAATTATTTTTTTAATTAGTTTGGTTCCATCAATTGAAGCTAAAACCATAAACTGAACTAATTTTATCAATTGAAATTTTTTCAAAACCAATCCTTAATTTATTTGGTTCTTTTTGAGTTGAATCAATTGGTTTGAATTGAATATGAATGCCCTGTTTTGGATAACTACTTCTTTTTCATCCTCAGCTTTTTTTATCAAAGAAAGTTAGAATGCAAAATATTAAATGCCTTTTTTTTTTTTTCATTTTAATTAATTAAATAGATTTAACAAATTTGTCTAAATTTGTAGCCAAAATGCAATCTGTCCCAATCTGTGAAAGAATAAAGACGGGTACATAGTTTCGAGATTTAAAGCCACAATGTAAGTTAAATGAGGAAAACGTACCTGTTCATTAAATAGTGTCTGTGTGTTTGCAATGAATCCCTCCAATTTTGGGCAGTTCAACACTTGCAGTTTCTTCAATTTTTTGAATTCAATAATACACTTTCCTGAATAGAAATTGACAAAGTCTTCAAGGTCTTCTATCTCCAGAATGTTCAACTGAGGGAAAATCAAATTCTTTTCTTCTCCATTATTATCTGTAAAAATGACCTCTTTCATACTGCTGCATTTCCTTATTTCAAGGTGTTCCAGCATATTTAGACCTTGAGCCATAGAAGATGAGAATATGTATTCCAATTTATCACATCCCTTAATGATCAATTTCTGCAGTTTACCAGCACTGAAAGATCCAAACTGCTGACCACCACTGGAAGATGCAACCTACATAATATACAATGTTATTTTCCTAATAAGTGCTTCTCATTTTGTTGATTGAAAAAAAAAGATTAGGTATGTCTAACTAGAATACAAACGAGTAATGCAGAGGAGATGGCTTGGATGAGAACAAAAATGAAATAAAAGAAATTAATCAGACACCTGTTCTTCGAAAAGTGTCTTTTTCTTGCAACTACTGTTGAAGCCAATCAAATTTGGTAGGTCTTCTAATCTCAAGGACCACAGTTCCTTATCAATTTTGCCCCCTTGCTCCTGGTCATCAACAATCTCTTCCATGTTTTTGCAGTTTGTCACTCTAATTTCTTGGAGTTGGAGAAGATTTTTGGCTATAGAGGAGGAGAACAAATTCTGTAGTTGATTACAAGTTTCAACCGTTATCTTTCTTAATTTGCGAAAATATGATTCTGTAACCGAACCACGGCATATCCCCCTTATATTCTCCAAATTACGAAGAACTAATACCTCCAATACGGGAAATGCAGGCCCCCATGAAATATATCTAACATTCCGAGCATCTTGGATAAAGAGATACTTCAAGTTTTGAAAACCTTCGCTATCTAAATCAGTAACATCCCAGCCAACACTAGTCCCCTGTAGATGTAGTTCCTCTGTCTTCTTCAGCAAATTCCGAACTGACTGCTCATAAAAAAAGTTTCCATCTAGACCTAGCTTCAATATTTTTGAACTTCCACTAGAGCTATCCCAGGAGTGCCACTTGTCTCCTTGGAAAATCTTGTATCTTGTCAAATTTTCAGAGAACAAGCCTCCTGTAATCACCACGGCATCACAAATATTAATTTGTACCTCTAGAGCATTTAGGTTCGGTAATTGCCTCAACTCTGAAAGGCTAGCAATTTCTTTTGTCTTCTCCTCAACACCCTCCGCCCATTGATCGAAGCTGTTTCTCATATATAGTTCTTCTAATCTGGACAACCTTGACAGGACACCTCCTGGAATTACTTTGAGTTTGGTACAATCACTCAAATCTAACAACTTCAGCTTAGTTAGTTCCCTTATTTGCTTCGGCAGCACTTCGAGATCACATCCCACAAGGCTGAGGACTTGCAAATTCTCCAGCTCTTCTATAATTGCTCCCATGTCTGCATCTATTAACACACTTTGATCCAGACGCAAGGTATGAAGGTCAATTAGAAGGGAAATTGACTGAGGCATTGAGCAAGTTTTAGTCAAACCCAGGACTCTGAGCCCTTTAGTTCCTTTAAACAAGTCTAGTGGAATTGGTTTAGAAGGATCCTCTTTAGACAAATGAAAGAAAGCGAGCTTCGGACAGTTCAACTTTGTTGGAAGCTGACTAGTATTTGATAAATAAATCCAGTTGATTTTTTCGATTTCCCCCCAGTTGTTCAGTCCAACTCCAACTTCTCCAAAAGCAATTGATTTGGCAAATATCATGAGAAGATCATGCATATCAAAATGCATATTGCCACCACTATCCAGCAACAAAGAAGAATATTTGAGTTTAGTCATCGAATTCAGTAATGCATCTCGTGCTTCCTCCACGGATTTGACTCCTGGGAATAAGTCCAAGCCTATGGTATATTTCAACAAATCTTGAATAGCTGCATTATGACCCATTAGACTGCAAAGCAGGAAAGTTAGTCGGAGTTCGGAGCTTTGCAAACCATCATAAATTAAATTGAAACCTGAATGAAGGCTTGGCTGGCTTTGTAGTTTTTGTAGAGCAGTCTTCCGCCTTAGTTTGCCACTTTTCAAGGCCTTTGCAAGTGTTGCAACAGCAATGGGCAAACCGTAACACCTCTTGCAAATCTCTTTTGAATAAAATGGCAAACTACAACTTTCGGTTCGGTAAGTAGCTATCTTCTTGAACAGAATCCATGCTTCTTTTTCTTCTAATGGTTTAATCTCAAATTGTCTTTCAGATAAATCAAAAAGAACACGGTTATCTCTAGTAATCAGCAAAATTTTGTAAGATAATAACCTGTTCTCATTCTCATCTTCCAAAGGAAGTTTTTCATGCAACTTCCAATATATTTCTTGCTCCCAAATATCGTCCAAAATCAATAGGACCTTCTTTTCTGTTAGCTTTCTTATCTTTCCTGGATTGGAAGCTTCCTGATCTGTAAGTTTATTAGAAACACCCAAGTCACGAGCAATTTCATCTTGGATTGTGGGGTTCCCCTTTACAGATGCCATAACAACCGCATCAAATAACTTCTGTTTCTGGGCTATTCTCTTCACTTCTCTGGCGAGCATGGTCTTCCCCGTACCAGAATCTCCATACACCCTTATGGTGTTGATGCTAGGACATTGCAGTGCCTCCAAAATCTCGTCCAAAACAGCCTCCATCGGCTTTAAGTACTCAAAACGATCGACTGCCTCATTCTGATCTCCTCGTGGGATGTCCTCAAATGATCTACGAGCTTCTTGCACAAGTGCACCAATCTTCTTGCAACTCCGCTCTGCCTTCTTGCTAAGTTGGTAAGTAGAGTTGGGATTAAGACACA
>BPVZ01000227.1:133367-147213 GCA_020521535.1 Rubroshorea leprosula | reverse complement strand
TGTGAGATTCAAGGAGGATAAGGAGGATAGGTGGAGGTGGGAACATAATAGGAGCCGATGTTATGTGGTTAAGAAGGCTTATGAGTTTTTAGAAACATTTGAGTGCCTACTTCATGGTAGGTTGTGCAAGTTTATTTGGTGCAAGTTGATACCATCAAAAGTAAGTTTTTTTGGATGGTAGCTATTTTTAAATAGGTTGGCTACAAATTAAAGTTTAATCTACAAAAGAGGGGATTGGTTTTGCTAGGGGAGGAGATGAGGTGCACTTTGTGTAGGGAGGGGATGGAGGAGAATAATCATTTGTTTTGTACATATAAAGAGGCATGCCGGCTTGTGTGGCAGAAGGTGCTGCAGTAGTGGGGATTGGAGGGGGTGCTGCCGAATAATGTTAGAGGTTTGGCTGATTATTTTATGCGTGGTTTAGGGAGGGGTGTAGGGAAGGAGGTGGGATCTTTTTTTTTTTTAGTTTTGGTTTGGCTTTTGTGGTACCAGAAGAATGCTGAGGTTTTTAACAAGGAGAGGAACTTTGGGAAGAAGATGCTGGATGCTGTGCAAGTTAAAACCTTTACATGGATAAAAAATAAGGTTGCCGGATGTGTTCTCTCATTTCTTAACTAAAAATTAAGACTGGATGAGTGTGCTGCTGCTGTGAAAAGGCATAAGTATCTACAGAAGCAATTTAACAGACAATAGCTAGTGCAAGTTTAATTTAGAGCAGAGGTGTGTGGTTATATTTTGCGTAGTTGTTTGCTGTAATTTCTAGGCCATATGTTTTGTGGGTTTTGATTAGTTGTGCAAGAATGTATTTTTGAATGGTTAGGGATAACTCTTGTACCCCAAATAATAAAGCTTGTTTTTTGATGATCAAAAGAAAAAAAATTCTTACCACATCATAAAACAAAAAAAGTGTTTTCAAAGTCGTCTTTCTAAATTTTCTTTTAGAGGGCTCATCTAAAAATTCATTTTTTAATGATAATCGAAGATGCAAGGAGTGACTAAAAAAGGATAATAGAGAGGGGAGGATAAGAACCAAAAGAATAATAACAAAACATTTATTAATATAGAGAGGGAAAATGAGGGTGTATATAGTTTAGAGGGATAAATATAGTGAGGAAATGTGAGAGATTAAGTTAAGAGATAGTGTTGTAAGAAAAATTAATGAGAGTGGAATAATGGTGGGCAAGTAAACAGGTATCAATGAAATAATGTTAAGTTGTGTTTATTATGTTCTGGTTTAGAATATGTCTAATACAGATAAGGGAAGAGAGAGGAAATTGAAATAAAAAAGATAATATATGATTGATGGTGATGAAGAAGATAATATATGATTGATGGAGGTGCAAGAAATGACTAAAAATAAATAATATGGTGAGAGGATAAAGGAAAAAGGGAAAATAACAAACAAATTATCGATATATAGGGAGAAAGTGAGGGTAAATATAGGTGGTGGATAAATATAATTGTAAAATATATGAGAGTAAGTTTAGAGATGACATTGAAGTACAGATAAGTGAAAAATTACTAAGAGATTAATGTTAACAAGCTATATATACATATATATCTTATCATTAGCTATGTGATCTAGTCGTAGAGTTATTTGTATTCTTAGCAATAGATGTAGTGATTACTTTATAGTCTCTACATACTAAAAAAATGAGCTTTATGTATATTTTTTGTGTTTTGATTTAAAACTTTTCTAATATGAGCATTGGAGAGAGAGGAAACCTTTGAAGTAAAAAATAGATATAATAGTAATAGTTATAGATATAAAGATAAAAAATATTAATGAAGATTTAATAAATTACTCTATCATATTTATCTCAAAAAATTTGAATTAATATGGAAGTTTGGTAAATTAATATGAATTTTAATTAACTATTTTATTCATGAATTAAAAGTCAATTTCAATTATAAATTAATATTATTATATAATATTAGTGTTTATCCATTAGATTTCAAAAAAAAAATTAGAGAAAAAATACCTTAAAACTAAGTCATTTCATTAGAATATTATTAAAAAAAAAAACCAAAACAAACTTAATCTTAATTAAAAAATAAGTTATTTTTGTCTTTTTCTATAAAAATTTGTTAAAATGACATAATTTTAGTTTCTTTTTCCTTTTAATTTATTAAAACCTTAATTGACGAATACTTTTCCCTTATTATATTAGTAGTAATTATAAAATGGTTAGTCAAGTTGTAAAAACAAATTGCAATTACCATCCCTTTCTGGAGCCGGGTTGAGCGGGTTTGACTAGGCTTTTTTAAAGAAGGATCAAAAGTTATATCTGACTTCTTTGTGTAACATAAGCTTATTGATAATATTCGCTAGTAGTTATAGCTATAAGGTCTTTAATTTTTTTTTAATATTTTTAAAAAACATAAAATATATTCTATATTTATTTTAATTAATATTTTATATATTTTTAAAATAATAAAAAATATAAAAATTAAAAATTAAAATACTAAAAAATATGGACAAATGAACCCACAAATGAAACCCAAGTCTCATTGAATTGGTCCAAGCAACTGGGTCGGGCTAGGTTTTAGAACCGTGATTATTATTATTATTATTTTTTTTAACTCTTTAGAACCGTGATTATTAAATATTAATAGATTTGACTGATGTTGGATTTTTGATATTTTTCTTATTATAACTGCCGTCTCCACTGCTTGTATTAAAGAAGCCACCTGCTAGATGGGGTCGCCGTTGGGGGCTCCAGTCACTGATTTCTCCATCTTTTCCACCATAGCACCTCCTGTATATATTCCAACTCAATTTGACTCCTTTGATTTTCATCAATTTTCCTTGCTTTCCCGTTTCTTTCTTGCTTTTTAGAAAAACCCAAAATAAATTTGGCTGTATTTCCTACTCAATTGACAATCCTAAGCCCTCAAATAAGTATCTGATTCTATATTCCTTCTCGTGGTTAAGCAATTTTATCTGTTTCATCTTATCAAACCGTAAGGATAGCAATGTTCTCTAACTCATCGTTGGATTGCCCTTTGAAGATTTGTCTGCAATTGTGTACTCAAGGTACAGA
Organism: Rubroshorea leprosula; assembly: GCA_020521535.1. Taxonomy (NCBI): domain Eukaryota; kingdom Viridiplantae; phylum Streptophyta; class Magnoliopsida; order Malvales; family Dipterocarpaceae; genus Rubroshorea; species Rubroshorea leprosula. The sequence goes on along the minus strand of BPVZ01000227.1, from coordinate 144,169 downwards.
AGGTTTTCTTTTATACACATTTGAAGGAATGACTGGCTTCCTACTTTTCTCAGGTGATTATTCATTTAGAATGCCCAAGTAATTTTACCTTGATGTGCCTAGTGTTGGTGCGTAATTGCTTATATATGAGACTGAATTGAGGGACTATGTTTGGTGGTTGTCATAATTTTCATGTTGGTTTTTGTTCCCAAAATCAAGATCATAGGCCGAACCAATTGATGTATATAATTGATAAATGGGTTGGAGGATTTGTAGTAGATCGGAAATTAGGGGATATCTTGTTTATCTATATTATTTCTCTTGTTGGGATTGTGCTAGTTTACTTCTCTATTCAGTAGAGGTTCCCAGTAGTTAGATTGCCTTGTATGGTTGATTTAGTTCTGAAGCTTAAAGCCGATGTTGAGGTTGCTCGACTTAAAGAGTCTTAAAGGTGGCTTTATTTCCCAGATCCCAGCTTTTTGTTACAGAAATGGTTATTGAACTTGGGATGTCTCTTGAGATTTTATTGGGAGATGTCCATCCTAAATTTCATGGATTTTTGAAGGATGGCTTTGGTATGCTTACTAGTTGGAGAGGTGCTGTTTTACGGGCACTAGGAGGTTTCTGTCATGTTGGATTTTACAGCCTTCCTTTCGATTTCCTTTTCAATGAAGAAAATCAAAACATGTTTATTCTCTTGTTATGTTGAGTCTGGGGATGTTGGTTCCCATTGGGGAGCAGATAGGGTAGCTGCTTTTGGTACGAAGCTTTGGCGAGTAGTCTCCCCTAGGTCATGGTTTGCAGGGGTTTTCTATTGCTTTTGGCAATATTTATGCATATCAGAACCTAGATGGTTTATTGGAGATTGTTTCTGTGGAGTCCATATATTGAGAGGAGTAGCTAGCTCTTTAATAATGTTTTTTATGACTGCAAGGTGAGGTACTTTCTGGACTCAACTTATCTTAGCGTGTTCCCTTTTGTCCTTTGCTGGAAAATCCCAAAAAAACTCATTTTCTATTAGTTTCCGTGTGGCTGGTCTTACTTGGAGAGTTGTTAGTGGGGCTATTCTTGGTAATGTGCTTTTGGATTATGGCCCATGAGATGGGGGATTTATTTGCTGTCTTAGGGCATAATTCCTTTATCTTAGAACCTGGATGCATAAGGGGCTGCTGTTGTGGGGGTTATACCTTAATAAGGATAGTTGGTGATTGCTCTTCAAGGCTGCAGTGGTTTTAGCAAGTTTCCAGGATTTTCAGGTGATATGGATTAGCATTTCAATGCAGCAATACCTCACAAGTTCTCTTGCTTATACTTGCGGCTTCCTACTATGTTTTGGGGTTGGTGGTGTTGAGCACATGCTGAAAGATAGTTATCGTGTAGAGGAAGATGTGCAACTCTATGAGGTTACAGTTGCGTTTGGAGTTGCTTTCTGTGCTTTTTCACACACCTCATAAAATTGTTAATTAGTTATGATTAAATTAATTTTAATTGATGTTTTGTATAATTGAGTGATCATATTAATGTATAAGACTCTTTTCAGAGTAATTATCAAACAAATAACATAATTTTTCTCATAGTGAATACTGAAAAAGCCACTGCCACAGAATTTCATTGCAATCACAAACACAACCTAAGAGATTCCTTATCTTCTTTCTATGGCTGCAGTGGTGGTTCCAGCTGATTTATTTTCTTGTTTAGTTGTTTTGTTTTAAGTTGTCATATTTTGTTTATCTTTGGTTAAGGACCTATATGGGATGTAATACTTTTCTTATTTCAGTGTAATATATGTGAGTTTTTAGATGGACAAATAAAATATTATTATTATTATTATTGTATACATAGAGACTAGGGATTGAACCCTAAATCTGTAGCTAAGAGCACAAGTAACTCTACCACTAGACCACATGACTGATGGTAGTAAAATATTATTGTTAGTATATTAGATTTAGGGTTTCTTAGTTTGTAGGTTGCCTAAATCTCTAAATAAAAACTTCTTATATAAAATTTTAACATATTCAGTAATATTTCAATCCATCTTTTTGTTAGTTTCTTTTCTCTCTTTTACATGATTTAATTTCTTCTATAGACAATGATTGTTGTAATGACACAACATATTTACATCTTAGAATGCCATGTGTTAAATTAATATAATTTTTGTATGTAAAACATTTAATTACCAAAATTATCCTTCTTAAAATTTTCAATATATTTTAAATTTCTCATTATTGAAAAGTAAAGCCCCATCTCTAATGAGTTAGAAGGGAAGAATTAGAAATAAAAATCAATGATGCATTGATTGTTCTGAAACAACCCATTTCCTTAGTTACAAGTTTTAGTGAAATTCTACTATTAAATTATCACATTCTTAAAAGTTTAGGTAGTGAAGTGAAACTGTACTTTCAGCTTTCAGTTGTATAGTAATCTTACATCAAAAATAGAAAGAGAAGAATCTGGTTAGTGGAAATTATTAAAATTCCACTGACTTTCTCTAGGGTTTGATAAGTATTGCAGTTTAGGGGTAGCGGCTAATGGTCTTGTCCAAAATGGTTATAGGATAGATATTTAGTAATTTATTTATTTCTACACCGTTATGAAGTAGGTGTTTGGTAAAATTTTTCATTTAGGGGTTTTAGATTAGTAGATAGTGGTTAGAGTACAATTCATGCAAATTAAAAAGCTAACTAGGTTTGCTTTGTACCAAACTGCTTAAAGGATTGAAGTTTTTTAATTTTGTTAATAAATTTATCCAATTTAATTATTAATTTTTTTGTCACCTTCTATAATTATTAATTATCTAATTGATTTCAACTTTATTTTTTCTTCTTAACAACATTAAGTGATTATTATATTTTTAGTTTTTATGTTAGCTTATATAAAAAAATTTATATTAACTTAACTAAGAAAAATTTGCTAATCAACCAAAATAATTAAAAGTTTGTTTTGGCTCTATTTAAAATAATATATAATATTTTGTTTTTTAAAAATAGAAAGGAGTTTGTCATTCACACTTGTATATTTTATTTATTTATTTATTATTGTTATAAAATTAATTATTTCAGTAATAGAAAGGCATTTAATTACTTTTAAATATGCCTTTGTTAGTCATTTAACATCAAAAAGTAACTGCTAGCCATTGTAAAGCCAAATGATTACATCAATCAACATCTGTCATTCACCAACCGATTACCTATTGCTATCTGTTGGATTTTAATTGGAGATGTATAGATAGTTCTAATCACTAGTTGAACTTATTTTTTACTTATCTTCTTATTTTCTAGTGTCAGATGAGATGAGAAAAAGTGGAGGGAGTTTCTACAAGCCTAAATTTGCAGCAGAGTTGAGGAAGGTTTAAGGGAGAGCTTTTGCTGAACTTGGTTATAGTAAGGTAAATTTAGCTTTAATATAACTTAGTCCAGCTTAATCTAGGATTATATTGTTAAAATTATTTGTGATGAAATTGAGCAAGGGAAGAAGTATAGTTGAAAAAAAAAGAAAAAAGGAAAGAAACTGAGTTTTAGACATACAGTGTTATTAAAGTACATGCAAGTAGAAATTTACCTCAGAGTTGGACTTCTCTTCTGCTTTGCATGCTTGAGCTTTGTCGCAGATGATTTTCTGGTTGAAAATCTGCAAAATATTTGAAAGAATGGACCATGTTAGTTCTGCAGTTATGTTATTTTGCTTATATACATGTTTATGTAAGCTAGAATTTAAATAATGCATTGAATAAGCATCATAAGGCATGCTCCATTTTTGAATCTATGGAAAAGAGCTTGTAAAGTAACTTGAGGCTGTTTCTAAAGTTAATTGGGGCTGAAATAAGTAAAGACCCATGCTGATGGTTAGGCAAAGAACTCCTAAAGTTATCTGAGGTTGCTCCTAAACTTAATTGGAGCTTATTTGAAATTTTGAAATCAATCCTAAAGTTATCTAGGGTTGCTCCTAAAGTTAATTGGAGCTGGTGGTGGTGGTGGTGATGGGCAGCCATGAAATCCTAGGGTTGGTGAAATTCCTCAGAATACCTTGGAAGTTCTATAGACTATAGTGCAGCACACGGTGCAGCCAACACTGCAGAATATGAATCAGTAGCCAAACACACAAGGGGAACATGCTATAACTATTGAGACACTAGCTGAGGCTGAGCAGGTGGAAGATGACCCTGAGTAGCAAGCTAAACTGAACCAATTTCAAATGTGGAATCCACCTGCTTTTAAGGGAACTTAGGACACCAGAAAGTTGAAGAACGAGTAATGGATTTGGAGCTAATTTTTTAAGTGATGAGATGTAAGAATCTTCATAAGGTTCATTTGGCTATTTTTATGCTTAGAGGTGAAGCTAGGAACTGGTGGCAGCCTGTTCAGGAAGGTTATGTTAAAAGAAGGGAGGTGATAACTTGGAAAGGTTTCATCAAATAACTATATGAAACTTATGTTTCTCAGGCCACTCTCAACAAAAAGAATGAAGAGTTTAACAGTTTAACTTAGGGGGAGATGACAGCAGACAAGTACCAGGCCAAGTTCAGTGATCTGGTATAGTTTGTTCTCCATGTGGTGACCAATAAGCTAACCAAGGTGAGGAAGGTTATAAGGGAATAGAAGACTTGTATTGGAAGTCAGGTTGTAGGACAAAAAGTGACCAAAAACTCTGCTACTATGAAGAGGGCACAAGTTATTGAGCAATACTGTGATACGAAGAAAGGGAATTCTAGTAAGTAGAAAGATAAGGGAAAAACTGTGAATTTCAACATTCAGCCTCAAAACAAGAAATTGAAGCAAAAATGAAAAAGGAAGGGAGTTATCAACAGCAAGGTAGAGGTGGAAAATTGCAAAGTATGTTCACAAAAAGCATGAAGGCAAAGATTGTAATTGGCAGAAAAGGGCATGTTTTAAGTGTGGCAAAGTGGGTCACCTAGCCAAAAATTGTCCTAAACCATAGCAAAAAGAGAAAAAAACAAAAAGTCGTGGGAAGGGTGTTTGTTCTCGCTGGACAGACCCAAGGGAATCCAGATATATTCTAGGTAAATTCCATGTTTGAAATGGAATTGCTAACATCTTAATAGATCTTAGGGCCAACTAATTCTTTTGTATCTCCCAAGAATGCTGCATATTTTCATGTTAACACCAAGAGTTTGGATTATGAATTGGTCGTTAATTTGCCTTTTGGAGCTACTTTGTCCTTTTATACTGTGTATAAAGGATGTTGTGTTGTTGTTAATGGGAACTTTATGCTGGATTACCCGATTCTTCTTAATGTATATGAATTTGATGTAATATGAGGAATGGACTGATTGTCAACTCATAGGTAATATTAAATTGTTTGAATAAGGTAGTTTACCTTTTAGATTCCTAATAAACCTATTATTCAATTTAGCAGTGAGGATTTACATGCAAATCCTATAATGATTTCTAGTATGAGAGCTGGAAAATTATTAAAACAAGGTTGTACAAGATATCTTGCTTATATTTTTGAAACTAAAAGCAACCCTAGTAGTATGAAAGGAATCAAGGTAGTGGAAAATTTTGAGGATGTTTTTCTAAAAGAACTAGGTGGATTACCTTCTAAGGGAGAGAGAAAGAATTGATGATTGACTGGGTGCACAAAACAGCACCAATAACACAGCCCCATATGGGATAGCCCCTATAGAAATAATTGAGTTAAAGAAACAGTTACAAGAATCATTGGATGAAGGTTCTATTTACACGAGTGTTTCTTCATATGGTGCTTCAGTGTTGTTTGTAGAGAAGAAAGATGGTTCCCTAGCACTTTGCATAGATTGCAGAAAGTTAAATCAGGTGACAATTAAGAACACGTACCTTGTACTCAAAATATATAGATGATCTTTTTTTTTTTTTTCAATTACAAGGTGCTAAAGTGCTTTCTAAATCGACTTAAGATCAAGCTGCTATCAATTGAGAATTAGGGATGTGGATGTTGTGTAGACAATATTTAGGCCTAGATATGGACATTATGAGTTCTTGGTTATGCCTTTCGGGCTAACAAATACACCAACAACATTTATGGACCTTATGCATAGAGGGTATTAGAACCATATCTAGATAAATTTGTTATAGTCTTCATATGTGACACCATAATTCACCCCCTGAATGAGAAAAGTCATGAAGAACATTTAGCCCTTGCATGGCAGAGGTTGAGGGAAAATGACCTATATGTCACATTAGATAAATGTCAGTTTTGGTTTAATGTAGTAGGATTCTTAGGGCATATGGTTATTGAAGAGGGAATTCCCATTGACCCGGTAAGATTGAAGTCATGGTAAGTTGGGAGAGACCAACTAATGTTTATGAAGTTAGAATCTTGGTTTAGCCAATTATTGTAGGAGATTTGTTCATTTCTATTCCAAAATTTTTGAACCCTTAACATAGCTGACTAGAAAAGATCACAAGTTTGTATGAGATGACCAATGTGAGGCTAGCTTTCAAGAGCTTAAGCTAAGATTAGCGTTAGCACATATTTTAGCCCTACTTAGTAAAGAGGGGAAGTTTTCTGTTTATACAAATGTTTCACTTAGAGGGTTGGGGTGTGTATTAATGCCGCAAGGAAAAATGATTGTCTAAAGAAGTAGGCAATTGAAAAATCATGAAAGGAATTATCAAGTTCATGTCTTGGAGTTGGTAGCAATTGTTTTTGCACTCAAACTTTTGAGGCATTACCTCTATGGGGAGGAGTTTTAGATCTTTATTGACCACCAAGGCCTAAAATATCTCTTTTCTCAAAAAGATTTAAATCTTAGGTAGTGAAGATGGGTTGAATATGTAAATGATTACAAATTGTAAGATCATGAATCAACTTGGAGAAGCTAATGTGGTGGCACATGCATTGAGTAGAAAATCTGTTTCCTTGGCTGCTATGTGGGTTAAAGCGTGGGAGTTGTTGGAAGAGTTGAGAAATTTGAAAGTTTAAATTACTAACAACCTAGGGGTGTTGTCAGCTCATATGAGTTTGCAACTAGAATTATTTGAAAAAATTAGGAAGGCACAACAAAATGATTCCCAATTACAAAAGTGGTTGAGTGATGAAGAAAAGAGGAAGAATATTGGGCTATAGATGTCCTCTGATGGTATGAATGGAATGGGAAATATATTGTGCATTCCTGATGACAGTAAATTGAAGTGGGAATTACTGTAAATGGCACACAGATCCATGTACACCATACATCCTGGATGTACAAAGATGTACATGGGTCTGAGGGATTATTACTAGTGGAATGGAATGAAGAGAGATGTTGCAGATTTTGTGGCAGGATGTTAACTTGTGAGTTAGTGAAGGTCAAACATCATAAATTTGGTAGAGGAATTCAAGCATACCAGAGTGGAAATGAGAGGATGTAACTATGGATTTTGTGCTTGGACTACCGAAGCAAAGACTGAGAAGCAGTGCAATGCTATTTGGGTAATTGTGGACGTAGTCTGCTTATTTTATCCCATTTAGAAAGAAAAATGATTTGAATAATTTGGTTGCTCTTTATTTTCAAGAGATATTTGGGCTTCATGGTGCAGCTGTTAGAATTGCCTCTAACAAGGACAGCAAATTGACAGCTAGATTTTGGATGGCTTTGCTAGAAACCCTGGGAGCTGAATTGAGAATGGGTACTACATTTCATCCACAAACTGATAGGCAGTCAGAAAGAGCCATTCAAGTTTTGGAGGACATGCTCAGAGATTGTGCACTGGCCATGCCTGATAGTTGGGAAGAGCACTTCCATTTGGTGTAATTTGCATGCTATAATAACTACCATGATATCATAAGAATGGCTCCAATTGATGCCCGTGTGAAACAAAATGTAGAACACCTATATGTTGGTCTAAGGTAGGAGAAAGAAAGTTGTTTGGACCAGAAATAGTGCAAAAGACAACTGAGTAGGTTAAATTAATTTAGAAAAGATTAAGGACAACTGAGGATGGACTGAAGAAATATGCTAGCACTGGAAGAATACCATTAGAATTTCAAGTTGGAAAGAGAGTCTTCATAAATATTTCACCCACCAAGGCAGTGCACAAATTTAGCTTGAAGGGAAGGTTGAGTTGAAGGTATATTGGACCTTTGAGATTCTGAAGAAAGTTGGTGAAGTGGCATACAAATTTGCGTTGCCACTAAACCTGTCCAGAATTAACAAAGTATTTTGTGTTTCTTAAGGAAGGAAATATTTTCCAAATAAGGCATGTAATCAAAATTAACCTACTTGGTTTGCAAGAACAATTAAGCAATGAAGAAGGACCTGAAAGAATTGTTGATAGAAAAGAAAAGGTAATGAGAGACAAAGTCATTCCCATGTTTAAGGTGAAATGGTAATTTCATTTTGAAAATGAAGCTACCTGGGAGATGGAAGAACTGATTAAAAAATTGTATCCTCATCTATTTGAAGGTTAGCTTTAGATTTGGGGACCAAATCTTTAAGGGAGAATGAAGCAACACCTATCCTAAATTATAAGTTTTGGTGAAACTCTAGCCTTAAATTGTCAAATGTCTAAAAGTTTAGGTAGTTAAGTGAAACTGGATTTTTTGGCTCCCAGTTGCATGGTAAATTTAGCAACATTACCAGATTATTAGAAGGAGAAGGATCTGGCTAGTGGAAATTATTAAATTTCCACTTACTTTGTCTAGATGTATAAGCAGTTCAAATCACTAGTTGAATTCATTTTCACTGCTCCTATTTTCAGGTGCCAAACGAGAAAAAGAAAAATGAGGGACTTTTTGCAGCCCAGAATCAGCAGCAGAGTTGAGAAAGGTTTAAGGGAGAGCTTTTGTTGAACTTGGTTATAGTAAGGTAAATTTAGCTTTAATTCAACTTAATCCAACTTAATTTAGAATTATATTGTTGAAGTTATTTGTGATGAAATTGAGCAAGGGAATAAGTTTAGTAAAAAAAATGGGTTTTAGACATGCAATGCTATTAAAGAGTAGAAATTTACTTTAAAGTTGTTCTTCTCTTCTTTGCATGCTTAAACTTTGTTGTAGATGATTTTCTGGTTGAAAATCTGCAAAATATTTGAAAGAATGGACTGTGTTAGTTATGCAGTTATATTATTTTGCTTATATACATGTTTATGTAGATTAGAATTTAAATAATGCAATGAATAAGCATCATAAAGGCATTCTGCACTTTTGAATCTATTGTAAAGAGCTCCTAAAGTAAGTAACATGGGGCTGCTCCTAAAGTTAATCGGGATTGAAGTAAGTAAAAGAACTATGCTAATGGCTAGGGAAATAACTCCTAAGTTATTTGTGGTTGCTTCTAATTAAAGTTGATTGGAGCTAATTTAGAATTTTGAAAGGACTCCTAAAATTAATTGAAGCTGGTTTGGAATGTTAGACCTTTGTGCTGTTTTTAGCTGGTCGAAGGATTTGGTGAGATGTACACTGACGGAATGGTTACCAAAAATTTGTTCAGGAACATAAGGAAATATAAATTCATACATAAAGTTTACGTTCCTTATTATTTATGTGAAGCTTGAAATATTTGTGTTTAGGGTAAATCCCTGACTTAACTATTCAGTGTTATTGAGCCCTTTTGATGGAACTGATCCTGTACCGTGGGGCAGAAAAACTACTTTTCTAGATTAGCATCAGTGTATGGCTGGTTTGTGTTATATTATTTAAACTATGTTAATTTTATTGCTATATTTACTGAGGCTCACAGCTTATGGAGGTTTGTTTTCCTGTTGTAATAGATTAAACCAGTTAAAAGCAGCATACTTATTTTAGGAGCCTTAGAAGCATTTACTAGTTCAAGTGCCAGTCTAACAAACCTTCATAAGACAAATTTGAACTCTGCCCAAGACATAGTCCTGGCTTTCTGATTTTTTACTTGAACGTTTGAACTTTTTGGTGTTATGAATTGCAAATGGGCTGCTGTAGGAAAACCTTACGTTTTGTTGTGTAACCCTTTTGAAAACTTGAAGAACATGTATATAATGAAAGGATTGTACTGGTATCTTTTCTTAGCTATGTTTTGAACCATAAAACTAGGTGTGTTTGCTGTTAACATTCTTAGTTTCTAGAGTTAAATTTTTTAGCACTTCTCGAGATGCCTAATTCGAGTGTTGCTATTTGAAGTCTTTTATTATGAACTTATAAATGCATGCTTTACTGTCAAATTGAGAATCAACTAAACTTGTTCTAGTCCTTTGGAAAAAAATTCTTTTATAACAATAATGAATTCTAGGTTCTATTTCAAACTGAAAGCAAATAGCAGCTTAGAGGTCTAATTCAATTCTCTAGTTTTTAGCTCAATAGTGGATTTTAGTTGAATGTGTGTTTTGGGTTGTTTTTTAAGCATCAAAGTTTCGCTGTAACTTACATCTGTACATAATTTTTATACCATTTGTATTTTATCAAACCAGCCATTAAAATTGAAATCTTTCATTTAAAAAAAAAAAAACAGTTGGATTCAATAATATATTTTTGTAGATTATGTACACCAAAATTCAAGTTAATTGAATACTTTTAATTATTTCATAATAACACATAATTTTAAACTGTTAAATAAATAATATAAAATATAACTTTTTTTTTGTTTGCACAGTTACAAATGTCACATATCACTTCGGTATTTACTGTATATAATTTATATAAATAAAATATTAGATTCAATAGTTTAACTTGTAAAAATGAAAGCTCTACGAAGAATTATTCTATACTTATTGAGCCTAATTTAACATCAAATATATTTACAAACAAAAAGAGAAGTATGTAAAAAAAATAAAATTAAAAAAAAAAAAAAACAACAACAACAACAAAAAAAAACAAAATAATAAGTACTTGATTGAGTGATCACATGCCTTTTGTACCTTTCTGAAAGTAAA
>BPVZ01000227.1:102500-113539 GCA_020521535.1 Rubroshorea leprosula | reverse complement strand
AGAATCCTAATTAATGTAAATTAAAATTTCATCTTAGTTAATTATTATATTGGATATAGAATTTAAACTTAAAAAACAAAATACTACACAAATATATATATATTATATTTAACATTTTTTAAAAGTTTAGGGGTACACATCAACAGCCGAAAAGATTTTCGTTAGTCTAGTTAATGGAATGTTTGTCAAGTAGATAATTTTGAAACAAAATTGATAATTTATAAATTATTTTTAAAAAACAATTATTTCTAAACTAAATTGAAATAAACTATATAGTTAATAGACTATTTATTGAATTAGCCGTAAAATAATTGCAACATTTTAAGTGAGCCATGTTCTTAAAATCTTGTAATACCCTTCAGTCAGAACTTCACTGCTCTTCGCTGTGTCGTACTTATCATTCCCTAACCAAAATTGTCTTCCTCATCATCCCCCAAAGCAAACTGCTTTTTCTTTCTTTCTTTCTTTATTTTTTTTTCTCTTATAAATGTTTGGTTATTAGTTTTCTTGACTTATTTTTTCGCAATGTTGCGTTTTATGCGGAGAGAATTGAATCAATAAGGCTTTATTGATTTGTAGTTTGAACTACAAAATAAGAATCTTAATATATAATTGGGTGTTTTTAATTTATATCATTAAAGATGTAATAAATATATTTTTTTGTCATAAATTTGTATTAAAAAATAAAAATTAAATTTTAATTTATTAACTATTTAATTAAATTAATTTATTTAACATCTATATTAAAATTAAAATTAATTTTTATATTTTTCTAAATATATTTATGACAAAAAAAATACACAGATTAGAAAAGGTTTATATAATTCTACAAGTTAAAAATGAAAAATGTAAGAAGTACAAATTAAACATCCGAATACGGAGGATGTCCATCCTCGCAGAGTGGAAGGTGGCCAAGAAATTTGGGGTGGGCATTGTGGCATTGGGTACCTTAGCCCGAATTTTTTTTTTCGTTTTTGATACCAACAATTTTTGGCCAATGATTTTTCTCACTAATATTATGTTAAAAATATTTTTTAGATAATTGGTTACTTGTACAAATATCTTGCCAAAAAAATCATCTACTATTACCATACAAATACCAGCTAAATTCATTTGATACAATTTTTTTTTATTTGCAAATTTAAAGTATTATATAACTTCTAGACCAAAAAACAAAAAAATTTAGAATAAAAACATTTCAAGTGAAATTGATATGTCATACATTGAATGAAATATAACTTTAGATTTAGAGTTTTTAACTTAAAATTTTACTTATAAACGTTTAAATTTTAATTAGCTTAAAAGAAATATATATATATATATATATATAGGGTTTTTTCTTTTACCATTTTAACTATTTTGAATTGTAAAATAAGAATTTATGATTGGGGGGAATGCCTTCAATATTAGTGGGCTCTCCCCATCAAACGGGGTTAATGTTTTACCGTTCAGATTAATATTTTACAGTTCATAACAGTTTGGTCCGTAAAATACTTTCTCAATATATATAATTATCATATTTATTTAAAAAATCATGTTGATAAAAATAGAATAAATCTCAACTATTAAAAATAGATGGATGAATTATTAAGATTTTATATAAATATAGATTTTATATAAATATAGTGTATAAAACTTGTATGTAAGTTAATCTTAACTTATTAAGATTCACTTACACACAAGTTTTATACCTTACATTAATACAAAATCTTAATTATTTATCTCTATACTTTTAATAGTTAAAATTTATTTTTTTTATCATATTTATTAAAAATAATTATATTTTTTTTATCTAAAAAGTTATAATAAATCTTAATAATTAAAAGTAAAAAATAAATAATTAAAACTTTATATAAATATAATATATAAAATTTATATATAAATAAATTTCTACTATATGTGTATATATATATATGGCTAAAACTCCTATTTACACCCTCTATTTACGTCATTGTCATGTTCAATACCTTCTAATATTTTTTCTCTTTATTCACACCCTCTACTTTTTAAAATATGTGAAAAACTCAATATTTTAACAAGTCGTCACGACATCATTAAAAAATGCACTACATGGCACTCAAAAACTGACGTGACACTATGTGATCCAACGTAAATCCCTTTTTGTATGATATGACTTATTTTTTACCCAAGTGAATGCCACGTGTACAGTAGGACCCATTGCACGCGAGACTTTTCACGCTTGTTCCTGCGTCCCGACCAAAAAAAAAAAAAAAAACCCTAAAACCCAAAACAGGTAAAGCAAGCCCGTCCATTACGGAAGCAAAGGAAGCCCCAGAAGAAATGGCTTCAAAAATCAGAATGGAATGGTGGGACACTATAGCCCTTCCACTTTCGTTGCACAGCACCGAATGCTTGACAACTTTCCGGTCACAAACATAGCGAACAGAAGTGACTACGGCCGCAGCATACTCTTCAAGTCCATAAGCAACAGAGATATCCGAATCACCAGATTTCAAACCCCCTCCAATGTCAATGACCTGCATGTTGGCACCCAGGAGAACCTATTCACAGTAAATTTGTGTTGCCTCACCTACACCTTCTTGCAGAACAAAAGTGCACGGGATCTAAGACCCAATATGAAAATGTAGCAATTGCAGACAATGAAGCATTCTGGCATGCTCCAGCTTCCTCACAACACTGAGAATCTGGGTGGTTGTTAACCCAAACTTCCCTTTCTCGCCGGAAATAGACCCATAATGGCCAGAGTGCCTGGTTCTCAGCTTGGCTCGGATCCCAATAACAGGACGAACACCAAGCCTCTGACTCAAATCAATCACCAAATCCAGCTCTTCTTCTTGCTCAAGCACAATCACAGTATTCAGAGCGAGTTTCCTCGCCAAGAGAGCGAGAGAAATGTACTCACCATCCTTGAACCCATTGCAGACTAATAGAGCTTTTGGGCTTCCCTTGCAAAGGCAGCTGCAACCCAAGCCTGCCTACAAATTTCGGATCCGAACCCTTCTTCACAACCTTCAAAAGATCAATCTCCTGGTGAGGAGTGAAGTAGTAGAAGAGATAGCAAAACAACCAAAAACAGAGCAGAACAGAGGAAGAAAAAGGCACTTCTATTGCTAGAAATAGATAAAGATGATTACACATTAAACTGAATAACAACTGCCTATTTATAATAGGCTAATAAAGCATAAACTCCTATTTTCTAGCAACTACAAACTGAAACTTAAAGATAAGGAAACGTGGCTATCAGCAACCACAATAGTAGGACACATAAACTCCACTAACTAGGACTCATTCAAAACAATTAGCTTCAAAATCGAGATTAACTCCAACATCCCCACCTTAATCTTGATTCGGTAGAGCAGATATTCCCATCATACTCTTCAACTTGACAAAAGCTTCATTCTTCAAAGGTTTAGTAAGGATATTAGCAACCTGATTTTTGAACTTGCAGTACTTTAACTCAATCACCCTTTTGTCAATTAAGTCTCGCAAATAATGAAATCTTATGTCGATATGCTTGCTCCTTCCGTGGTGGACTAGGTTCTTTGCCAAGTTAATAGCTGAAATATTATCAACAAAGATCTTCATAGGTTCTTCAATTGGGACACGAACTTGATTCTTCAAGCTTTGCAACCATATTGCTTGACATGCACTTGAGGCTGCCGCCACATACTCTGCTTCACAAGTTGAAAGTGCAACAATCGACTGCTTTTTTGATGACCATGAACAAGCTGTACTGCCAAAATTAAAGCAATAACCAGTAGTGCTTTTACAATCATCTAAGTCTCCACCCCAATCATTGTCAGAATAACCTACAAGAGCACAATTGCTAGATGAAGAGTAAAATAGACCATGATCAAAAGTGCCCTTTAGGTACCTCATAATTCTCTTGGCAACTTGCAAATGAGATTGACGAGGGGACTCCATAAACTTGCTAATGAATCCAACACCATAGGAGATGTCAGGTCGTGTGCATGTGAGATACCTCAAACTCCCAACAAGTTGCTTGAAGAAAGTGGGATTAACACGTGCATCATCACCCTCCTTGAACAACTTAGTTCCAACCTCCACAGGAGTTCTTGCTGGATTGCAAATATGCATGTGAAACCTTCTCAACAGTTCAGAAGCATACCTCTTTTGACAGATAAAGATCCCATCTTCTCTTTGCATCACTTCTATACCCAGAAAGTAAGACATTAAACCAAGATCCGTCATCTCGAATTCGTGCAACATAGACCTCTTGAAGTCTTCAATCATTTTGGTGTTGTTGCTTGTAAATATCAGATAATCAACATAAAGACGGAGTATCAAAATGTCACCAGATTCATTAAACTTCACATATAAAGCATGTTTAGAAGGACATTTCTTGAATCCAGCCTTGATAAAGAATGAATCAATGCGCTTGTTCCATGCTCATGGTGCTTGCTGCAAATCGTAAAGTGCTTTCTTCAATCTGTACACTTTATCTTCACTTCCTTCTTTCACAAATCCTGGTGGTTGCCTGACAAAGACTTCTTTTTCAAGAGGACCATTCAAGAATGTTGACTTCACATCCATTTGATTAATCTTCCATTGATTTTGTGCAACCCAAGCTATAATGAATCTAATGGTCTCCATTCAAGCTACTGGAGAGAACACCTCCTGATAATCATGGCCAGGACGCTGTTCAAATCCTCTTGCCACCAATCTTGCTTTATGTCTTTCAATCTCTCCATTGGACTTCATCTTTGTCTTGAAAACCCATTTGACATCAATTGCTTTTTGATCTTGTGGTAAGTCAGTAAGCTCCCATGTGTTGTTCTTCTCAATTGCCTTCATCTCTTCAAGCATGGCATTCACCCATTTAGGATCTTGAATGGCTTCTTCAAAAAATATGGGTTCTAAATCTGCAAACATGGCAAAGTGCACCAGATTTCCATCATCATCAATAGCATCATCGGATGTTACCTCATAATCCTGTAAAGTAACTGGTGGTTGTCTTTGTCTCCTTGGTCTTCCAGCTTCAGTAAGAGTTTGTGTCATGGGATTTTCTGGTGTAGTATTGGTTGTTGTAACTTGAGAATCTTCTTCAAGAATAGTGACAGATCACCTTTGGGAGTCATTGTTTGTATTCAGATCCCACCTCTAAGCTTCATCTTCTGCAAAAGTCACATCGCTACTTACAATCACCTTATTAGTCACAGGATTGAACAGCTTGAATCCTCCACGAGTATAGCCAACAAAGATGGTCTTCTCTCCACGATCATCTAGCTTTGTCCTTGTTTGTGCCGGCACATGAGTAAACGCAATAGAGCCAAACACCTTAAGATGCTTCACACTTGGGTTGAAACCATTCCATGCTTCTACGGGAGTAACATTTTGAAGACTCCTTGTTGGAGACCTGTTTAACAAATAAACAGAACAGGAAACAGCTTCACCCCAAAAAGAATTTGGCATTCCCTTGGCCTTTAAGATGCTCTTCACCATGTCCATTATGGTTCTGTTCTTCCTCTCTACAACTCCATTGTGCTGTGGAGTGTAGGGACATGTAACTTGATGTTGTATACCCTGTTCTCCACAATACTCATGAAATTCATTGGAGGTATATTCACCCCCACCATCAGTTCGTAAGATTTGGATACAATGACCACTTTGTCTTTCAACATGAGCCTTAAACTTCTTAAAACAACTCAAAACTTCAAACTTAATTTGCAGAAGATAGACCCAAATTTTTATAGTAAAATCATCAATGAAGGTAAGAAAATACCTATTGTTACCAGTTGATGTAACACTCATTGGGCCATAGACATTAGAATGAACAAGTTCTAATGGCTTTCTTGCACGCCAATTCTTTCTAGCCACAAATGGTAACCTGTTGTGTTTTCCGAGAGTACAAGCCTCACACAATTGCTCTGGATGATTTATGCTAGGCAAGCCCTTCACCATATTTTTTTGAGCATGCAACTTCAAACTTCGAAAGTTTAGATGACCAAAACGAAGATGCCATAACCAAGAATCATCTTTTAAAATAGCACTAAGGCAAGTGTAAACCTCACTGGCAATGTCAACTCGAAACATACGATTTTTTGATAGAGGAGCCTTAAGAATAAGTGTACCTTTTACATCAAAAATGGAGAGTTGATTATCACATAGGAGCATATTATAACCCCTTTCCAGCAATTGACTCAAGCTAAGTAGATTGCTTTTCATATCCGGCACATAGAACACATCTGAAATATAATTATGATCTCCATTCTTCAACTTGATGAGGATTCTCCCTTTTCCCATCACTGGTACGGTGCTTTCATCTGCAAATTTGACCTTGGATCGATACGACTCATCAAGATCAACAAAGAACTCCTTCTTACCGCACATATGATTAGTACATCCAGTGTCAAGAAACCATGTGTGATAATTTGATGCCTCATTTGTTGATGTAACCATCAAAAGAGCATGATATTCACTGTCATCTTCCTCTTGTACATAATGAGCCTTTTGATCATTCTCCTTATATCTGCCCTCACTTGAATAATGACCATGTTTATGACAAGAATAACACTCAACATGAGATTTGTCATACCTTCCTGTACCACGACCACGACCACGACCTCTTATATTCTGTCGATGGCCAAAGTTTGATTTCTCTTGGTCATCACCACCTACTCCATAATTGTTGTTATGATCACCTTGACCTTTGTTGAAGTAAAAACCACGTCCTCGTCCTCTACCACGAGAACCACCATGCTTTTGACTTGTTTCACCACCTTGATCACCTTTGATGGAAACTTGGCTTTGGAAGGCTTGCTCAATCGGCTTCTCTGTCCGTTTCTCATTCATTCTCTGCTCATGTGCTTCTAATGAGCCTGACAACTCTTCAACAATCATTTGGGACAAATCGTGGGCTTCTTCTATTGCTGCCACAATGTGCTCAAATTTTGGTGTAAGTGTCTGGAAGATTTTCTCCACCTTAGTCTGCTCTATGTTCTCCTCTCCATTAAACTGAATAACAACTGCCTATTTATAATAGGCTAATAAAGCATAAACTCCTATTTTCTAGCCACTACAAACTGAAACTTAAAGATAAGGAAACGTGGCTATCAGCAACCACAATAGTAGGGCACATAAACTCCATTAACTAAGACTCATTCAAAACAATTAGCTTCAAAATCGGGATTAACTCCAACAAGGATGAGTTCTCGAGCCGTAAGGGCGAACAGAGATGTTGCCAGAGGGATTGACGCCAAAGTAAGGCTGGCCCCAAGCATCGATGCAGTAAAGGGCGGTGGAGAGAAGGGGCGTCCAGAGGGTGGCTAATGGGTTTGAGTTCTCAATGGCAGCCGCAATGGTGGCGGTGGTGGTTGTGGAAGAGAAAGGAATCGACGAGGCATGGGAACCTTCCTCGGCAAAGAAGGCCGCGTAGCCAGGAGGCGTAGCATCTACGCAGCATGCAAGGGCCGGCATCCTGTAGCTCACAATGATCTAAAAGAATAGTTAGTTAAGAAAAAAAATTTAAAGGCATATAGATCTGATGTCCCACGTGCAATGGATCCTACTGTACACGTGGTGTCCATGCAGAAAATAAGTCACATCATAAGAAAGGGATTCACATTGAATTATTAATATCATATAGTGTCACGTCAAATTTTAAGTGTCACGTAATGTATTTTTTAATGGTATCGTGACAATTATATTGAGTTTTTCATTAGTTATGAAAAGTAAAAAGTGTGAATAAAAAGGAAAAATATTGGAAGATGATGATTGCGAAAATAATATAAATGAATGGTGTAAATAAGGGTTTTGTAAATAAGGGTTTTGGACTCTATATATATATATATATACGTGGCTGTTAATGGGTATGTCTTGTCATTATTGTGCCAATATAAATTAATAATTAGTAATCATCACTGATAATCAATGTACTTATCATTATGCCCTGTCACTAGCTCACCGCATAACATTATAATGTAGTTGGCATTGTGTGACATAACAATGCTCACCCCTATCTGGAAATCCAAGAGACAATTGACATCCTCTTATGATTTGTTGACGCAATCCAATGAGCAACTCTTTTTTTTTTTTATAATCGACTGAGCAACTCCATCTGCAACCCTTGTAATGTGTTGGAATCAACAATCAACAATGGAGTGTCTCAAAGCATTGATAACTATGACTATTTTATGACATTGCTTCCCACAGCTACATTTGCATAGAAAATGGCTTTGACTAGTGATGATGTTGGAACTTAAATATTTTAATAAAAAATAAAATAATATATTTTATAAATTGAATTTATTGTCCCATTAAGGACTTAATCAAACTAGTCGTTGGAGGTTAATTGTCTTATTTAAGGGCACATTATTTTATAATAATTGCCCAATTTATTCCTATCATTAACTTACAAATGGGAGTTACAAGACCATAAGTCTTATAAATAGGACATGTCTTTTGCTAAAAAATGTTTTTTCTACACATTCCTCTATTCTTTCTTACCTCACTTTATTTTCTAAATATTTTTGGGTAAAGAAGGATGTTTTGAGTAAGGTGACTCTATGGGTAGTGCAGATCCATAGAGTGTTATTATAAAGCTATAGTATCCTAGGGGTGACATGCTTTATGTATCTCTGCTGCACCGGTTGATCTACTCTTCGCAGAGGCATGAATTGCCTTAAAGTAAGTAAGCTTTTCACGCTTATTTAGATGATATTTTCTTATCAATATTTCTTGATAAGTTCACTAACTATTATTTTATTTGATCTTGTAACCGAGGCACAACAATGACATGATGTGGAGATGGAGGAGAGTGTTCGAGAACAACAATTTTAAGGCAATTCAACATGGAAAACAAAATTGAAACATGTGCTACTTTGTGTAAGCAAAATAAAAATTTTGATTTTTTGGAATATATATGCTCCAAGCAAGTACGAATCGAATTCTTTAGTTTTGCTGAAAATACATGCAAGCATGTCTAGCAATCTATAAGGTTTATGTTGCTAGTTGATGATAGTGATTAATGTCATACTTCTTGCATGGTATAACAAATACTCAACGGCTAAAAAAAAAATGTTAATGCATTCTACATGCAATTTAACGTCTCCTATACATGCATTCATATATATATATATATATATATATGTGATTAATTTGGCTTAAAGACATACGTGACCATTCATAGGCAATTTATTTGTCATGATGATTATTGATTTATATGCAATGGTGATTTATTACTTAATCATATTTATATGAATGGTTATGGACCTAATGGTTAGCATTAATGTTATATTAATTGATAAATGCATGCATATTAATGTGATAGTTTTCTCATAATATTGAGTATTATGATAGTAACCGTTTGAATTAAATGGGATCATGGGTAGAGCATATATTTTAACATGAAATTATGGATATAAAAGCTCTACTCATTAGAAGTGCTTTTTATTCTGTAATTTATGAGCTTTAATATGCTCTATTGATATATAATTAATTGGTGATTATTGTTTTTCAGTGAAAAAAAAAAGGTGAATAAATATGTGTATTTAATTGACTATGTTATCGAGTTATTTGGTGAAACAAGTGAAAATTTTGAAAATCAAAGAGCCACCCGATTTGGTCCATCCAACTTTTTTTGGTAAAAGATGGACATGAAATTTGGGTCAGTTTATTCCAGAAATGTAAGCTAAATTTTTAAGCTTGCATAACCGAGGAGCCATTTATGGCAATAAAAAGTGAGATGAGCAAATATGCTCTTATAAAAAACTTGTGAGCAAAATGAGTTTCTTCATGAACTCAATTATTTGAGAAATGTGATAATCACATATTTGAGATGCTCCCAATGTGAGGGATTGTGATATCCCTATATATTATTATTGGTGATGAGACCAATGATATCTAATTGAGATTTTGCATAGCATTCTTATTATACAATAAGGTGTAATGGTGCTTAAGAAAACAAATGTGATATGCACTCCTATTATACAATAAGTGTATAAGGGTGCTTAACAAAATAAATGTGATATGCATTCCTATTATACAATTATGGTATAATGGTGTATGATGAAAAAATAATAAGGCACTTGAGAAAAGGGGTATGTGATGGACATTCTTATTGTACAATAAGGTACAATGGTGTTTGAGTTAAAAATTCTTAAATACATGTTTTGACATGTATGGAAAGAAAATGGTGGTTCACTAGCTCAATTTGATATTAAAAAAAAAAAATTGTGGTACCATGAATTGAAAATTTGAGAAAAATGAATGTGAATTTTATGAGCTAGTAGACATGTGGGTTGATGTGAAAAAGTGAGAAAAAAAATGAGTTAATTCTCTTCATTACCCACTATACCACCAACTAGGCTTTTGGCAAAAACAAAAGTTGAAGGAAAATCTATGATCATAGTCCAAGGTCTAGTGCTCATTGAGGGGAATGGGATTCAAGCCCAATAATGTAGAACTTCCTATGAGGATACCCAACCCGAATTCTAAGATTGGGTTTCGAATGGGAAAAATGAATCATAGAGAAGTCATTGTTGAAAGATGCATCAATATTTAACCAAAAAAAATTTCGGTCCCATTCCTATGGTGAGGATGCATCTATCCCATAACGAATTGAGGGTTGAGTTTTATACTCTTAATGAAATTTGTAGCTCATAGAGTGGGGTGTCTTAGTTATGGGAGCACCCTTGACAAATTTCACCTATGTGGGTGTTGAAGTAAGGTCGTTTCTATGAAAATTGGATGGGCAATTTTCTAGATCACCTATGAAAACCGGGATCATGCGCAAGGCCATAATGCGCCAGCTGTGTGAAAAAACTCAACATTCGGATCATTATGTGTGTGATACAATTCTTGTATCTTTCAATTGGGTCATAGTTCAAGACTTAGTTCACTATTGACTTTGGATTAAGAATTGTTGACTCACTAAGTAAAGGTTCAAGGCTTAACTAGCTTTATTATGCATAATAATCCATCTTTGCCCAAAGAAAGGTTTATTCTTTATTAAAATAGTGGGAGAATTGTTGGAACTTAAATATTTTAATAAAAAATAAAATAATATATTTTATAAATTAAATTTATTGTCCCATTAA
>BPVZ01000227.1:89296-100567 GCA_020521535.1 Rubroshorea leprosula | reverse complement strand
TTGATTTCGATGCCTTCAATAATGACACCACTCTTCCAGTGACCATTGAAACAAAAAATCCATATTTCCAATTTGCCATCTTCACCTCCTTCATTGAAGAATTCATCCAACTCTAGCTCTAACCAACCGTCTCCCCTCTCTATTGGGTATTAGTAATCATTTTGTACATCTTCACCTTCTGTATGCAGAAACATAGTTCGTTGTAAACCTTCAGTTCTGCTAAGTTGAACAGTGGCTTCTATAGGTTCATTTCTAAATCCAAAACTCTAGCTGCCAGCTTGAACACAAGGTATGCCTTATATTGTGTCATTGAAGAAAGCTTGTAAGTACTGATCCTCCCATTGATTTCAAACCAACAGACGTTGAGAAGCTTTGCACCCTCAGGGAACTTGTTTGTAATTAAGCATGAATTATAGACATTAATCTTCACATATTTATTCATTTTTAGTTGGTGAAGACACTTAAAAACAATCAACTACATGCTTGAATTCTTTTGGTTGGGTGCAAGTGAAACTGTGTCATGCATGCCATTTGTCTGCATTTTCTGTGTGGTGTTTGCATGTGTGTGGGTGTGTGTGTGTGAGCTGGAATCTTGTATGGAGTTCAGAGAGAGAGAGAGAAACCTGGAATCTCACATGGGTTTCCATCTCCAATAACGAGGAGTATCACCCCATGTAATTGCCAGGTCCCTGGCAGCTCGCATGTTACATTTCTTCCCACTCCTTTTGTGCAGTGAAAAGCTCTATGCAATACAGGTTATATGATTAAACACTCAACTGGTTCTGAAAATATTGGCCAAAAAAATACTAGTACTGAAAAAGAATAGTTTAGAAACGATTATTAATCAAACTTCAAAATATCAACAAGGAACACATAAACTCACCATAGAAAGGACATAATCATCATTAATCATTATTACATCACCAACAAGAACATAATCCTCTAGCAAGCATATTCCAAAAAAATGAAGCATTGAAACCTAGGCCATACATCCATGAGGTTTTGTAAAACATACCAATAAAAATCTTTGTTTTTTTTTTTGAACAGCACAGAATATATTTATTAACAACCTGAGTACAAGGGTCCTCAACCCATTAACTTACACAAAATAATAGCCGTCCAATGTTAATTCCCTCTTTTAGACCACTTTTCAATTAATCCCACCCTTGTTACTACACATACATGCTGCAGGATTAATTATCCAATCTGAAAGAGTAAAGTAACACCTAGATTTCTTTGCTTTGATCCATGCAAATGATCTCAGTTGAATAAGTTCCAGCAGCTTTCCCACATTCGCTCCTATGTCCTAGAAGATCTTACGGTTTCTTGCCATCCATACTAACCATATCACAGTATTCCAGATGCACTCCCATCCTTCTGCTATGTGTGGGTCTTTGATCCCTGCCCCAAATTGGTCAAAAGTCTTCCAACAATCTTCATTTATTGTTACTGTGATCCCCCACCACCGGGCGCAAGCTTTCCAAAGCCATCAACTTATTTTGCAATTTAGAAATAGATGGTTGGCATCCTCGTTTTCTTCTTCGCATAATACACATTTTGCCTCTTCCATATCCTTGATGATTCCTCTTCGAAGTAGATTAGCTTTGGTATGGATTCTGTCTAGCATTAATCTCCAGTTGAACGCAGATATCTTGCTCGGGAGCATAGGATTCCATATTCTCTTTGAAATTTTTGCTCCCTTCGATCCCGTCCGTTCTTTTGTCCACATCAGGTAAGCCGTTTTGGTTGAGTAGTGACCATCCTTGCTGTGTATCCATTGCCATTTGTCAGAGCATCCAGGAGTGATCTTCACGTTGTCTAGCATTCCATGAAGTTTCGTAAAAACCTCTTTTTCCCACTCAAACAGGGTTCTTCTCCATGAGAGATTCCATTTCCATGCTCCATTGTGAGTATTGCCCATTTGGTAGCATTCTTTATCCTTCCCTGTTGACAAAAGGTATAATCTAGGGAATGTGTTAGCAAGACATCCCTCCCCACACCACCCATCCCACCAGAAACTCGCTCCTTTACCTTCTCCTATCTTCAACCTAAATCCCTTTGATAACCATCCTGCATTCTCCCGTCTCTAGTATTGAGGTTGCATACATCTCTCCACCATAATGATCCTGTTCCTCTACCCTCTCTTACCCAATCCTTCCAATTACCTCTTCCCTCGCCATATTTTCCTTCAATTACCCTCCTCCACAACCCCTCATCCTGGGCTGCTAGGCGTCCCCACCATTTCCCCAATAAAAATCTTTGTAGTTAGCTGCTTCATATGGACATGAATTTTGGACTATCAACCCAAAAGAAAATTATACCAAGTCATGGCCTCTTAACAAGCCATATATAGCTGCACACACAAAATAAATGTGAAAAGTCCTTAAGAAGTTTGGAAAAAAAAATGTTAAAAGTTCTTAGGATCATTCACAGAAGACAAAGAGCGCGTAGCTCAATTTGCCACACACAGCAATTGATCAGGAAAGAAAGGAAGGCATTAACACTATTTGGTTTTTTTAAGCTTATGATTCATACTAAGCCCAAACAATGAAATCTTACAATATGCATATGTAGAGTGTGCTTATCGAGTCAAGTACCTTGCTGAGTGAAAAACTGAAAAGAGCCAATGATTAACACTACCTAAGATTGTAAGATTTAGGACTGTAACATTCTATTAAGAAAACATGTACTCCCTCTTCTATAGTTTGATTTAGCTATTCTAGTTTGAATTTTGCATAAAGTTTGACTATATCAAATCAGAAAAGTGATCTGTAGTCCATCCTCATACTATAATATTGTAGCAAGGGGCAGAATGCACATTTTATAACTATTGATGAGGGGCAAGTGGTAAAGTCCCCTTACATCAATGGTACAGTCTGCCCAAATTGTAGCCAAATCCTTCTAAACATAAAATCGAAAAACTCTATTGTTTGGGACGGATGGAGTAATTAACTTTTTTTATGGATAATTTTTATTGAGTGTTTTTAATTAAATTAATTTTTTTTTCAATTATGATTTGTTTGTCATATAAAATTATCAAATTAATTTGTAGTATAAAATTAATGAGTTGGGAGAACTAGAAAGAACCAAAAAGAGGAGTAAATCATTTTCCACTGAACACAACATGCCAAACCATAAGATCATATGGGAATACGGAAACGAAAAGATATCAAAAAAGAAGGTGGGAGTCGGCATAAATATATTTACCTTTTTACCATTTTCAATGAGTACAGGATGATCGCAGAGGCTGAGGTAAAGGCCCTTCAAGGAAGAAGCGGGTCGCGATGCGGGAACCAAATTCTGGTAGTCGGATGGCGGGAACTTAACCCAGACGGTTTCGGAACTGGCGACAGAGTTGAAAAAGGGGGAAACTACTGACCAGACCATCTACAGGCATCGAGAGGACTCGTGAAGGAGATGATGGCAGCGAGGCAATCGGCGGGAAGAGCGCGGCAATCCCGCATCTCGGTGTCTATTCGTTGACGGCACGCACTAGTACTCATTCTCAGTTGGAGCCAAATGCGAGGAGATCGGACTTTAATAACGGAAACTTGACCCAAACTTGGCAGTTAAGTCAAGTAATAGTACGGCATACTTGGGGGCAATGTAATGGCATGGTCAAATAAGGAACTAAAATTATGAAATTTTTAATTTAATTTAATTATTAAAAATAATTAATAACTAATAAAATAATTAATATTTACTATTTAACCTATTAAATTTACTGTAACTTATAATCAAAATTTTTTATTATCATAATTAATTATTTAAAAAAAATATAAACTTATAAAACTAGAGTTAGAATTGCTACAAAATATTTGATAATAATAACCTCCACTCACACGGAGGTGTTGTTATGGCTAAGCACACAAATGTTGGATTTTTTATAAATAATTAGTTAAGGTATATAAAAATAGTTAAAATATATTTGGACCTCATATTTTACTCCAAAAAAAGTTATTTTTTTATTATAAAAAACTCCTTTTTAGTCTTTAAATTTTATTATTTAATTTTTTTATTTTTTTACTTATATGACACTGATAAAAATTTTAAAATAAATAAATTAAAATTATGTTTTATTTTAAGTAAAAGAATTAAAATAATTTTTTTAAAAATAAAAGGACTAAAAGATTTTTTTCTAAACTGTTTCCTATAACGTATTCTCCTGCAAAGTAGCTCACCGGGGCTCTCTGAAAAAGTTTCCGATGTTGCGTCTTCGATTATGACACAATTTTGTCGCAGACGACTGTTCATCTGGGCAGTCCAATGGTTGAGGGGGTATGGTGACCAGTGCCTCCTGATCAACTAATCCCTACTTTTGCAACACTGCCTGCAAGCCATCCTCACTACATTTGATTAGAATTTTTGAGATGTGACAGCTTAGCTACTTATGATTCTAAATACTTATCAAGTTTGTGCGTGCGAACAAGTTTGTAATCTAAATGATGGAATTATGTACAGGACTGACGTAGGGAAGTTGTGAATTTGTTTACAGAATAAGATTCTCAGCTCTTGTATTCTTTGGCCATAATTTGTTGTGTTTTGAATCTATATTTCCCATCAATTTTGCTTCAGTATGTGATTTAACTTTGAGTGTTGGGTTGTTTGTTCAGGGTCACAAGAGTTATGTGCCAAATATGATCAATGGAGCAGCTCAAGCAGATCTTGGTGTTCTGGTGAGTTAGGCGCCACTTCACTGCATTTGTTTTGCAGGAGTCCCTTTTTTTGAATTTTTAATTCTTTCTCCTTCTCTGTCTTGTTCTCTGACTGTCATGATTAGGTTATTTCTGCCCGTAAAGGGGAATTTGAAACTGGATATGAGAGGGGTGGGCAAACCCGTGAACATGGTCAGCTTGCACAAACTTTGGGTGTATCTACGCTGTTTGTGGTTGTGAACAAAATGGAGGATCCCATTGTTAAGTGGTCAAAAGAAAGGTGCTGTTCCTGAATTTAGTTAAGGTTATGATCATATATGCCGTTTTATTTCTGTGTTCTTGTTCTGATGGTTCATTCTAAGTGGCATTCTCCCTTAGATATGATGAAATTGAATCTAAGATGATACCATTTCTGAGGTTTTTAGGCTACAATGTGAAAAAGGTAATTGATATATTGCTTGTCAATTTTTTTTCTTTTTTGTTTATAGGAAAATGGTGATTGATTGAATTAAAATTGTGAGTTATTCATATTTTTTCAATAAAAGCAAAGCAATTAATTCTGTATATTGATTGTGTTTTTCGTCTTATTCTGAACCTGTAGATGTCCAGTTCTTACCAATATCTGGTCTTCTTGGTTCCAACATGAAAACGAGACCGGACAGGAGCATATGCCCCTGGTGGAATGGCCCCTGCCTCTTTGAAGTTCTTGATGCAGTTGAAATTTCTCCTAGAGATCAAAAGGTCCTTTTAGATACGATTTATTATTGTAGGAATTCATACAACTCCAGGGAGAAAATATACTTGTATAACTAAACCTTCTCTTCCTTTGTTATAGAAAAGGCTACATGGTTACTTATAAGGACTCTGACTATTTCTTGAGTTCCTATGACTTTGATTCCAAACATAAGTAAATAATTGGCTAGGATTCTTCGAAATTGAAACCTAAAAAATCTAAATCCTAAAGATCCTAGAATGACCAAAATGTACCCAAATTATATTTTAAAAAGAAAACCGAAATCATGGAACTGAAATTATATTAAGTCTGCCCCTGAACATAGAAAAACTTAAGTATAATAAAATAGAACCCTAAATTGCTAAAATCAAAGTTACGCAACATAGATTCTGAATTATCAAGGCTGTATCAATCTTTCATTTCACATCTATTAACTATATGTATTCTAAATATGCAGGATGCCTATAATTGACAAATTTAAAGACATGGGAACTGTCATAATGGGAAAGGTTGAATCTGGTACCATGCGTGAGGGTGATTCCTTATTAGTCATGCCAAACAAGGTGCTTAGTCTTTCCCTTAATTTCTTTATTTTATTTATTCTTAAACCTCGATTCTGATGTCCAAGATGCATGGATGGCAGGCTCAAGTGAAAGTTCTTGCCATTTACTGTGATGAAGATAAGGCTACATGTGCTGGACCTGGTGAGAATCTGTGGGTTAAGTTATCTGGTATTGAAGAAGAGGACATATTATCTGGTTTTGTGTTGTGTAGTGTTGGTAAGTGCTCTTAAAGATTGTAAAAACTGAAGGCTCTCATGTTTGATCCCCTAAAGAGAAAATTAGATTATAGAAAGTGGATTTAAAAAGTAAATGGTAGGATAATTTGCAAATTTGTTTGCAGAAATATTTCTTTTCTTTTGTAGTTTTTGATAGCAATGCTGGGACTATCCTAACAAGTAAAATGTCTCGGCCTCACCATCCCTCTCTATACTTATTTTCTAATTTTGATTGTGAAGTGTTATTTGTGATTTTGTTTAAGTTTTTGCTGAATTATATCTTCTTTTTTTTTTTTTTCCTTTTTACCCTGCAAAACCAATACCAACAATCATTGAATTTACGGCCCGGCTGCAGATCCTTGAGTTGCTTGACAATGCATGATTGAATCCACTTTATGAAGTGCTCTCTCATGTGTAATCTCTTAGTTCATATGATTAACTTTGCATCTAATGGTTTTGGACCGTCTCTGCTATTTTAGGCAATATTCACAGCTGGCTATAAGGCTGTCTTGCATGTTCATTCTGTTGTTGAGGAATGCAAGATTGTTGAGCTGCTACAACAAATTGATCCCAAGACAAAGAAACCCATGTAAAAAAAGGTTCTATTTGTTAAGAATGGTGCTGTTGTTGTTTGCCACATTCAGCTTCACTCTTTGCCTTTTCACTCTTTTGGAAATTCCAAAGTGTTTATTCTCTGACACTTGGAATTATCTAGAATTATGAATGTTTTCCATTCAGCACGGTATCATCCTCCTGCTTGATAATTGTGGGACTGCTATAATTTCTATTTATATAAAAGCTGTAGCATTGCTCTGTTATTTATGCACCTTCCAAGCTTTCAAAGGTCTGAAGTGGTCGGAATCTCCCACCAATATTACATTTTGTCAAATGGTTTTCACTGGTAGTTTATTTTTAACAGGGAAAGAAGTCTTGCTTTGAAGAAGAGACTAGCCCAATTATATTTGAAACATTTCTCTCTGTTTGAAATTTGGTTCATGAATTATATCTTTGTGGCAATATTGTCTCAGGTGAACAACTTGATTTGTGTTGAGAGATTCTCAGATTATGCACAACTTGGAAAGTTTACTCTTTGAACTGAAGGTAAGTGACTGCATTTTCATTATTCATGAATTACCCTAGGCGTGCCGTGTGTAATTTGGATTACTGTGTCTACAGGAAAAACAGTTGCAGTGGGAAGAGTCATGGACATTCCTTCAAGTGCCAGTGCATAAAAAAGTTTTGTTGTTAGGGGTGAGAAATTAAATTTGTAGTTCATTTTGAAAAATACAATCGCTAATGGGTTTTAGTGATTCTCACTAAATCAAAGGTTTTAGTGACTAGATTAAGGCGTAGAGATCAATAGTAAAGGGAAATTCATGTGTTTCATGTGTTGTCCAGTCGGTAATTTTGGCAAAATTCGGGCTGGTTCGTTGCTTTAATAATTGTACCGAGAGACATGGGTTGGAACTAAAAGGTCAGCGTGTTTTCCCCCTTTTTTTTTTAAACAGCTACAAATTGGATTAGGGAATGGGAAATTGTAGCATGATAGACAGGACTCGAACTTGATTAGTGATAAGATATTAGATGTTTCTACCAAACTGTATATGTATGTTTTGAAGAAAATAAGTTCCGGATTTTAGGAAGCAGATTATCTGTTGACTTAAAGATTTTTCGCTGACTATGATTTTTTGTGTGTTAAACAGTAAAAAGTGAGAAAAATATTTTTTAGAAATTATTTTTTGTAAACTAAAGGGATCTTTAATTTCTGACAAAATTTGAGTAAAAAATTAAATTTTTTATTAGACAGACTACTCGATATTTCATAAATACTCCTATCTCGCAAAGAACATTAAGTTTGAACATAATGAACATTTTAATAATTTAATTCATTTTCTTATTTTTGTTGAATCTATTTTTCATTTCTATTAACTTCCGTCGCAACTTCGTCATATGAAATTAAAATTGTAAATTGAAAGAAAATTTTTTAAGTAAAAAATTCTATTCACGAACTGCTAAAAGAGTTTCATAAATTTATTTTAATAAAATAATTTTTCCCCAAATACAATTCTTAGAATTAAAAATAAATAAATTTTAAATGCATTCTTTTTCAATATAATTAAAACTACAAATGAAATTCATTTATACTGATGATTAAATCACATCGCAGTTAGTAACTTTACTAATAGAACTGACATCTTTATAAAACCAGTGCATTGCAATCGCTAATTTTCTCTTACATAAAATAAAATACATGGAAGAAAAAAACAACAAAACTTTGTTTTGTCCTACTAACATGGCCTGATATCGATGCCTTGAACATAGAGACCGCCCACAGAGTAACCATCATGCGAGAAAATATGTATTTCCAATTCTTCAAGTCCTCCTCCATTGAAGAATTCACCCAACTCTACCTCCAACCAACCATCTCCCCTCACTTTTGGGTGCTGATTACCATTTTGTACTACATCTCCACTATCCATAACATATACAATTCGCTTTGAAACTTGAGTTCCACCAAGTCGAAGAGTAGCTTCTATGGGTTTATTCTCAAATCCTTCGGCATTGGCTACCAGTTTGAACACTAGGAAAGCATTATAACGTGTCATCAGGGAAAGATTGCAACTATCAATCCTCCCAGTGATTTCGAACCAATAGACATCAAGAAGCTCCGCAACCTCAGGAAATCTGTTTGAAAATTGTAAGCATGAATGATAAATAATATTATCACATGTTGGCTTGCTTGAATAATTTTGGCTCTAAATGACTAAATATATGTATGCGTTTTGTGTAATGCATGTTTTTGGTTGTGTTTCCTGTGTGGTTGAGAGAGATACCTTGAATCGGGTATGGAGATCCACCTCCAATAATGAGGAGTATCACCCCATGCAATTGCGAGGTTCCTGGAAGCTAGCATGTAACATTTTTTCCCATTCCTTTTGTCCAGGGAAAAGCTCTGTGCAATGTATGTGATATGATTTAAGACTCAAATTGCAAAAATAATAGAATGAAAAAGAATAGTGATCAGCTTCAATTCAAGATGTCTACCAATTAAACAATGAACAAAAGGATGACATAAACTTACCGTAGAAGGGACATAAAAATTATTAATCATTATATTAACAACAAGAACATAATCTTCTTTCAAAGCATAGTCCATAAGAATTAAGAAACATAGGCAACAATCATTATGTTCTGTAAATTACCTAAAAAGAACTCAGCTCTTTTTATTTAATTAGTCCATATTTTTTATCATCTTGATTCAGGGTAATGCTATAATGCCAGGGAGCTAACTCTCTAAATACCAATAAAATACACCAACCACGGCATTGTACAATTGTGATGCATAATTATATAATTGACTACTTTGATTCAGGATACAGTATGGATCCACTCGTCTAATATATACATTAAGCTTACAATCCTACATGTTATTGTATAGTATTAATACATTAGTTTTACTTTAATCCAAACACAGCAATTGAAAGGAAGTTGACCAACAAGAGGGCAAAGAAAGAAAGAGGCAGAACCAGAAATTTTTTTAGCGGCCATATGCAAACACAACGTTGGTACCTCGCAATTTCAACAAATCAAAATCAGGAAAAAAAAAATTCATTTGAGGAATAACATAAGTTAAAAGAAAACACAACAATCAGAGAGCAGGTTGGGACTTGGTATGTTTCTACACCTTTTTGCCATCTTCAATGAGGACAGGATGATCGCAGAGGCTGAGATAAAGGGACTTCAATGAAGAAGAGGATGGCGATGCAGGAACCAAATTCTGGTAGTCGGCCGGCAGGAACTTATCCCAAAGGACGTCGGAACCGGCGGCAGAGTTGAACGATTTGGAAACTAGCGACGATCTACAGGCATCGAGTGGACTGGTTAAGGAGATGATAAGGGCGAGACAATCGTTCGAAAGATCGTCTAAATTCGGCGTTCCGGAACTCATTTGTTGACTTCTTCGATCGCCAAATCAAAATGCCAGGAAGAAGAGTAGAAGGAGATGGGAAACACCAATTTAGGAATTTAATCCCAGAGCTACTCAAAATTGGGAAAAGGTTTAATGTACCTAGTTGGTCCTTTCACTTATCAATTTTATCTCATTTTGGTCCCTCAGCTTTTTTGGCAAGAAATGTTCCTTAAATTTAATTTTCTGACCCCTAAAGCAAGTAGTCCTTTGGTTAAAGGAATACTTGTGTGACCCATTTCTTATTTTGATTGGCAAAGAGAAAATTATATTGATAAAAGAGTATAACAAGAACTCTGTCTCATACAATAGACTTAACTTCATTAGGTAAAGAAAATTAAGTAATGAAGTTTAATATAACTATATAAGTAAAAGGGATTCGAGAAAATTACGATATCCTAATACATAAAATGCTAAAAATATTAAAAAATTCTTAATGAATCAATATGTTAAAAAAATATATTAATGGTATTTAAACAATTTTACAAAAGGTCTTAACATTTAACATGATAGAATATCTTAATTTTCGTTTTTCTTTAACTAAGATTCAGTGAAAAAAATGTAAGTAGTACAAATTAAACATATGGAGGAAGTCCATCCCTAGAAAACTCCATGCAAAGGAGAAGATTGCCTAAAAATTTGGGTGGGCACCAGTGGGATAGAGTACCTAACCTGGGAAAAATTAGAAAATGATTTAGAAATAACTTTTTATAATTTTACATGTTATTTAATCATTAATATTTTTATTTAATCAAAATTTGTGATATTATATATATTTATTAATTTAATGATATGTAAAAATTGTATAAAAAAGATAGTATAAAAAAATTCTCTCTGTATCATTAACCGAAAAAATTTTTGGTTGCCAACAATTTTTGGCAATGATTTTTCTTTAGGAATACCAGGTCAAAATGTTTTTTTGATAATTAGTTATTTGCTAAAATTTTTTGGCAATAAAATTTTCTACTATTACCATACAAATACCTACTAAATTCATTCGATACAATTTTTTTTTCATTCGCAAATTTAAAGTATTTTGTATCTTCTAGAAAAAAAAAATTTTTGCAATAGAAATATTCTCTAAAACTAATAGGATATACATTAATTGAAATAACTTTAGATTTAGGGTTTTTAACTT
>BPVZ01000227.1:14924-33471 GCA_020521535.1 Rubroshorea leprosula | reverse complement strand
ATTTTCCTAACAAATAAATATCTTAAAATCACAAATAATTAGGTACTATATATAATAGATTTATATACATACCAAGAAAATTATAAATTTTAATCAATACAAGGTAAAGAGAATACATTATTTTTTTCTTTTTTTCTCTTTATATTAGTAATTTATTTTTTATTACTCATGTTCTTATTCTCCTCTCATCTCTATTATTCTTTTTTAGTCATTCTTTTAAATCTCTATTTATCAAAATGTGTATCTTTTTTACATCATTTTTTCCTTGTGGCATTTTTTCACTTATCTATACTTCACTTTTCATTAATTTTTCTTGAGATTTTATCTTTTATTTTGTTTTCACATTTTATCATTACATTTATCTATCTACTCTACTTTCTCTCTCTCTCTATATATATATATGGATGAATGGTTAAAATTTAATGTAAATATGATGTATAAAATTTATGTATAAGTGAATTTCTACACATATACATACATACACATATACATATATATATATATATATATTGTTGTTAATTTTCTTCCATCATTCCTATTCCTTCAATATTATTGTTTCTTAGTCACTTCTTAGTCACTCTTTACATCTCTATTATTATTGTACACTATTTTTACTACAAAATCTCTCTCTCCCTCTTCCAAACATTTTTAGGTTTCTCACAATCTCTTTCTTTATTTTTAGTGTCCTTGTAGGTGTTATTCTATATTCACATCAATTGTATGTTGTAATTTGTATCAATTCATAATTCTTAATATTTTAGTAATCATTATTAAAAAATACATTTATCCAAAATTATTTACATTTTAATTATTATTCCCTTAGTCCAAGAATAATAGAGCAAATAAGAATCAATTTGCAAATTCCCCTTTTGGTATAATATAAGATTATATATACAAACACTAAACATAATATATAATTAAAGTAAAAGTCAAATTATATAGTTGAGTAAGTTATTTTCAACTTTAATAAAACGTAGATTTAGAAGTTATGTATTATATAAGAAGCCAAATTTGAAAACAATTGGTAAGAAATTTGATATAATTAAAGTATTATTAAGCATTATTATAATATAGTAGGATATATATAATTGAATTTGAATTTGAACTATTATATACTTAAAGTTGTTGAAACAATTTGGAATTTAAATGTTAAAAAAAAAAAAGAAGTTATTGAGTTTATGTTTTTTTTCTTCTACCTAATTAATTTGTGAAATCAAATTGAGATGTTGATAATTAAAAATATAATTATATTTATAATCATTTATTGACGATTTTAAGAGATAAATTAGATTTTATTCGAGATTTATTAAAAATTTAATAATTGTCATAATATAATAAAATATATAGTCAGATATAATTAAATTTTGATTTTAAAAAATTCATTGGATATTTATTCAGTGATGAGAAAGATAAGGAGGGAGGGGCTCAAGATTCTTATATTTAGATTTTTGAATCACATCCCAAAATTTCATTTTTTGAATGTAACTTATAGCAAGCTACAATGTTAAACTTGTGCCACGTCATAAAATCATGGAATTTTTAAATTTGCCCTTCAAATAAAATGGTAAGGACAGATTTATCTTTAAAAGAAAAGTAGGCAAAAACCCCACTTTGCCCTTCCACTTTTCAAGTATGAGACACTTTACCTCTCAATTTACAATTTATGATTTTGTACCCTCCAATTTTTCAAGTTTATAAAAATAATGCAAAATTTAACGTAAGAGCCTCACATGCATCAAGTGTGTTATATTGACATTATGTCTTAATTAAATATTAATTTTGAACTCTCAATTTTAAAATTTTATATAATTTTCATCTCTTAATTTTTTTTTGCACTTTTTTGGTCTCTTAATAATGAAAATTATATTTTTTTAGTCATTCCGTCAGTTAATCTATTAAGTTTATTTGAATCTGCATATTTTTAATCCTCAACTTATAATATATACATATTTTTCATCCCTTAACTTTAAGTTGAAGGACTACAAATGTGTAAATTTAAATAAACTTAAGCGATTAACTTACAAAAAACTAAAAAAATATATTTTTTGTAGTTAAGAGACAAAAAAAACATAAAAAAAAATAAAAAATAAAAAATATACAAAATCTTAAGTTGAAAGATCAAAATTACCACTTAACCTTAAGTCTTTCCTAATCAGTGTCCATGTGGCAAGTGTTGGCATGTATTTCCATTTCAAACTAAAAAATATTTAAATAGATTAATAAATAAATTTTAAATGACACACGACACATAATAATTAGTTAAATGAAGTTAGCATTATTTAAGATTAATTGAATATTTACGAAAGAAACTAAATAAGTTAAATTACATGTTTCTCCTCTCATCAGCATCCCTTCCGTTCAATCTCTTCCTTCCCAGGATCTCCATCTCTAGCAAACTCAAGCCGGTCTGCGCTTGTTTGTATTAATTTGTCGTCAAAGTCTCAACAACCATCGCAAACGACATCTCCATTTGACAAACCCTAACCGCATCAATTAACCTTTCCGGTAACTTGTCCTCGGTCTGCGCCTCCACCACGACCCCATATTGATGGTCACACTCGTCACATATCCGAATGCCAGGTGTAAAATCGCAATAGTGATTGCCGAGCTCGAGATATCGACATCGATCTCCAAATAACTGGCTCCTCTGTGACAATTATAGGTCAAGGCCTTACCTAACAAGCACACACTGTAATTCCCCACTGCTTTCTTCATGATCCATGGCCCTTTCATGATGCAGTTAACAATCTTGAACCGTTGATTTCGAAAAGCGTCATCTCCGTTGATAAACCAGTAGAGCAACGATCTGTACGGGATAGGATCTTCTGTAGCAAAATAAAACACGGCGCTGTGGTAGTCTTTCCCCAGAACCTGGAGATTAACGGCGAATATAAAGCTTTTCAGAGACTTTCCCTCCGACTGTGCCTTTTTCAGTGCCTGAGCCATGCGATTATCTGGTCTGCAATGGTTAGGGTTTGCCGGAGATGGAGATCCTGAGAAGGAAGAGATTGAACGAAAGGGACGATGATGAGAGGATAAATGTGTAATTTAATTTATTTAGTTTATTTTTTAAATATTCAATTAATGTTAAATAATTTTAACTTCATTTGATCAATTGCTATCTGTCATGCGTCATTTAAAATTTATTTTTTAATTTATTTAAATATTTTTGAGTTTGAAATGAGATTTTATGTCGCATAACACTTGCCACATGATTATTTTTTTTACAGTGGTGACAGTGACTAAGAAAGACTTAACCGCAATATAACACGCACATAGTGCATGTGAAGCTCTGATATTAAATTTTATTTTATTTTCATAAATATGAAAAATTAGAGGATAAAAAATTATAAATTATAAATTAAGGGATAAAATATCTCGTACTAAAAAAATTGAAAGGCAAATTAAGGAGGGGTTTTTGCTAAGAAAAATAGAAACAAATTATTATTTTAAATTATAAATTAAATTAAATTACTTATTATTTAATTATATATAATAGTGCCATTCAAGAAAGATACGTATAAAATTGCATATAATAGTGCCAGGAGAGATATGTAATTATCTTGGGCTACATATATTAGTACCATTCAGGAGAGAGCCGAAAGACGTAGATATGCCGGGGACTTCATTATTATTATTTTTTTAACAAGGGAAATTTTGGAAAGAGGGAAAATATTGTAATTGTTTTTATTCAGGCTTAAATTTTGATATAAGTCAAAATTTTTATTGTATATTACCAGTCAACTGAACTACTGGTACAAGGACTCCATTATTCTAGTTTTGCATGAGTTGGAGTAGTTATATGAATATGAAGATCATAGCATAAATCTACAGCTCTCGTTTTATTTTTTATTTTTGTTGATAAAGGCAATGGTTAGAGGTTAGTATGTTAGAGATGTTAGTGGGGAGTATTGGACCCAGGACTTGTGAGTGCAAACCACGAGCTGCCCTTTGGGGCAGCAAGTGGCCACTGGGCCACGGCACGTGAAATGCCTACACCTCTCCTTTTAATTAGTGAAGAAAGTTGAAAATTGATTTCATCTAGTTGACTCTTTCGGTAGCCCTCCATTTTTTCCATTTTAGAAAACGAGACAAGTAGATATTTGTTTCTCACCCGTTAAATTTAATGTTTAATTTATTAATTATTTGTTATTATCACTTTAATTCTTTAATTTAGAAACTTTATATTACTCCTGTTTGGGCAGCTTCGTGATCCAACACTGTTGATATCTTCAGCTGCTTCCACACCTGAAATTCTCGATGATGTTTCCTCGGGGAAAACACTTTGACGCTCAAGTTAGCAATACTCAATATTCTAGAAAGAGATGCTCCCAAAGAGTAATTGCAGAGAGAGAAGCGTAGAGGAGTTAATACCTTGCATGAAGGTAGTTGGGGGTATTTATAGCCCGATGTACTGAAATGAGCCTGCATGTGCGTGCATCCCATTGGACCACGTGTCACTGCTCACGTGGGTGTGTCTCCACAATTTGGATCTCGTGGATGTATGAATGGGCCTATTGGGCGTGGCCCAGATTGAATGTTGCGCCCAATTCCAACATTACTCCCCCATCAACGTTCGGTTGACGAACTGGGATGAAGGTTTTATTAGCCCAACATTCTGTGTGAAAGGTGAAGGGTAAACCCCTTCAGATTTTAATGAGTGATCTAGCCCTTGGCTGAATTAGGCGGCCTCGTCGGGCGTGTATAGATATGCTTCCTTTATACTGAATGTGTGCAGGGAAACTGCTGTCGAAACGAGTTATGCGGGTTTGGTGTTTGCCAACGAGCTTGTAAAGGCGAGCTCACATGATGGATTTCCTATTTCTAAATGAGATAGGTTTGAGACGGGTAAAGTCTCTTGGCCAAGCGTGCGTCGTTTATCGGGTACAATACGTTATGTAGTGAGCTCGCCTATAGCAGCGTGCAGGCGAGCAGACGGTGGACGAGCTGAGCCATTCCAACCCTTAAAGATTTTATATATTGAGGTCGTCCTACTATCAAGAGAATAAACTGAAGGAATTGGTAACGATCTAATGTCCGGTATTCTTCGATATTCAAAATTGAGGTGAATCTCTGGCTTGTTACGACCTGATCTCTGAGATTTGGAAATATGTGGGAGGCGTGATTTGTTACGACCTGATCCTTGTCAATTTTGAAATTTAAATTTCAATGCAAAACGAAATCTCTGAAGAGATATGGTTCAGAGCGGTTAGTATTCCTCAGCCCCCCATAATAAATGCTGGCTCAACGTTTGAAGATACGTGACAGCTAAAGCCGGCGGACGTTACACGCCAGGCAATAAATAGCTACCACGTGTAGAATTTTGATTGGCTGGCAGAGAGGTGCGTACGGTAATCGTGGGCACGGTCGCTTAACCCCCCTGTCATTTCTCTTTCTTCTTTGGCATTTCTGTTTCCATATTCTTTGTGCTTTTCTGCAACGAAAGACTCAAAAGCTTTTCAGGCGAAATTTTCAGAGGACTTTACTTTAGATTCAACCCTTTCAGGTAATAACAAATGGAATTTTTTAGAGAAGTTGGAGAACTTCGGGGTAACCAGGGCATGGAAGAGGAAGAGGGTGTTATGTCCGTAGAGCCGATTGCGATGATTGTACTGTCAGAACTGCAAGACTTTTCAGAAACCCTTACACCCGAGAGCAGTGCCAGTTCGAGTGCACATGAGGGCTCCGGTGTTAATTGTTCTTCGTCATCTGAAGGGTCATCATCAGAAAAGACTCCCAGTGATGGAGAAGATGTGGGGGAGGGCGTAAGTAGTCCCTCGCCGGAAAGTGTGGAGGTGAATGTGAATGTGCCTATGGTTGTAGGTTGCGAGAATAAGATTATAAGTGGTAGGCTGAGCAATCTTCGCAAAGCCCCACATACATTGGCTGCCGGATTTAGGTTTAGGGCAAACCTTCATCACGAGATAGCAGATTGTGCGACCTCAATTAAAGGATATAAAAGACTGGAGGAAATAGTGAGGCAGTATCACGTCCCCAGGACAATTTTGCTCCGAACTGGCACAAAAAACGAAAAGACCTACACAGTGTTGCCAACAGGGTGGATACCCGTGTATGTGGACCACTTCGATGCCAGCCTGCGATTCCCTTTGCCCAGGCTAATTTTTGACGTGCTCGCAGAGTACGAGCTGGCGTTGACACAGTTGACCCCTAATAGCATAAAATTTATCATAGGATTTATGCTGTTGTGTGCAAGGTTAGAGATTCTTGCGAAGGCAATTGTGTTCAGATCGTTGTTCTTGTGCCAGTTGAGTATCACTCAAATGAGGTGGTACTACATATCTGGGAGCGAGAAAATGACGATTTTTACGAATGTTAGGAATAAAGTATCTTGATGGAAGAGACAATTTATTTTTGTCCAGGATACACGAACAGAGAGGGTCAGCAACGATCTGGCAGCTCGCCTCTCTGGATGGCGCTTAGGGCATACGTACATGAACTACCCCACGCTAACTTCTGATGACCTGGGGCTAAGGATAGAATAACGAACTATGTAAAGACGGTGGGGTTAGTTGATTTGGAGGCCCTGGTTACCCCTGAGGTGCTCGCTGTGTGTGGGTTTGTGGATGTCACAAACCTGTTCAGTGAAGGTACATTATATTGTAAATTATAGTTTTTCACGATCTGAGTCTTATTGTATTTGTTTGTGCATGAGAGATGAGTAGCATGCTCGAGAGACAACACGAATGGGCTCAGCGCTCACGAACTCAACGCTCACGAGCTCAGTGCTCACGAGCTAGAGGGGCTGGGTCTAGCATGCAAAGGCAAACGCACTTTGACGAGCGGCCGCCTGCAGCTCCTCGTAGCTCGTCGCAAAGGGAGCGAGGCTTTAGCTCGGCTTCACGGCCACATGCTGAGCGGAGAGTTGAAGCCGTTTCTGTTGAGACTCGGAGGCGTGCTCGTGAAGACTCCGACGCTAAAGATGACGTACCACTGATTCGATGCAGATTGAACTCTAGGAGTCAATCTGGAGCGGTGCGCTCACCTGACGCGCCTGCTGCCCAGGCGCGCAACACTGCTGAGGCGTTACCCACACCAGCAGCTAGCGTGGGCCCCAGAATCGCATACCTGAGGGTTTTAGCTATACAAAAGCGAACTGTCAAGTCGCCATGGTCCAGGGTATGCAGAATTTCGTCCCACTTGTGGACCGTCAACGCGCCAAGGGTTACATTCAGCAGCACGGGAGTCATGCTGCTATGTTGAAATTGATGGATGTGAGTATTTTATTAAGCAATCATGTTATATGTTGTATTCTGTGTAATAAATGCTGATTGTAGAGATGTTATTACAGGCGTTAAACTACTCAATGGCTTTGTTCGAGAGTGAACAGGCAGCTCGCGGCCAAAATTGCGAGCTGACTAACACTTGCAAGCAGTTGACATCTGACAAGGCGAGCTTGGAGGATAAGGTGAATCGTTTGCAAAGCTCAAAGATGGCCAGCAGGGCTGCATTAGCCTAGAGCTGGGCTGATGAGTTGGCCAACAAAGTCAACCAGCTAAAGGAGGAGCTGGAGAAGGTTTAGGCCGAAAAGGAGAGTGGGATCCAGGCAGCCATGGATGAGGTCGTTCGTGCGGTGGATCGCGCGAAGAAGGCTGAAGCGGAAAGAGACAACGCTCTAAACGACCTCAACACTCTTAGACAGCGGGTAGCAGTGGCTGATCAGGACCTTGCTCGCGCAGAGGAGGGGCTGAGGAAGGCCAAAACTCAACACTAGCGCTGCATAAGCATCGCGCGAGCTCAAGGCGCGAAGTGGCTGGTGGGTGCTGACATGTTCAAGGATGCCGTTGCTGTGGCTTCCATGAACACCATGACATAGATTTACAATGACGTTCGTGGGAAAGTGTTGAAGCACTAACCAGACTTTCCGATCGGTGAGCTGGCGTTCTTTGAGGGTGACGAGTTTGATGAAGAGGGGAAGAGCCTTGCTTCCCCTGCTGACATGACAATGTGACTCCGGTGGGATCTAAACGAAGATGGAGTGCCTATATGGCCTCCATCTATTTTAGAAAAGGGAGAAGATTTTGAGAACCTGCCTAGGTTCGACTCCTGGGTGGGTGACGCGCCTACAGAAGAAGCTGAACCCTCAAGCACTCCCCCTGCACCTTAACCCGTCCCCGCTGCTACCATCCCTTCTCCAGCTCGTGTTGACGCGTCCATGCTCGTTGATTTAACGGATGATTAAGATTAGTTTTTTATATATATATATATATATATTTTCCATTTGCCTTTGTAGTTTTAATATTTCCTTGTTTATGACAGATTTTGTACTTGCTTTGATACTACATGTAACACATTTGCAAGAAATACAACTAGACAATTTTTTAGAATATTGTGTGTACTATTTGC
This sequence comes from Rubroshorea leprosula, assembly GCA_020521535.1. Lineage (NCBI taxonomy): Eukaryota > Viridiplantae > Streptophyta > Magnoliopsida > Malvales > Dipterocarpaceae > Rubroshorea > Rubroshorea leprosula. The sequence goes on along the minus strand of BPVZ01000227.1, from coordinate 25,107 downwards.
ATTGCATTCACACATTGTCCAACCTTTCCATATGTTAAGAAACAACACAAATTAACTGTAATATTTCCTAAGATTATGAACGTTCAACGTGAATGGTAACCGCCGACCTTGTGAATCTGCTAAAATGTAAGACCCAGGTCGCTTAATTTGAGTAACCATGCAAGGACCTTCCCAATTAGGAGCAAGCTTGCCCATGTGTGAATACGCATTAGTGAGTCCAACCTTCCGTAACACTAAGTCACCAACCTGAAACTGGCGAGCTCGCACTCGCTTATTGTAAAACCTGGCGACGCGGCCTTGATACACCATGTTTTTAATCCTAGATGCTTCCCTAACCTCCTCCACTAGGTCTAGGTTTTCTCTGAGGAATTGCTCGTTATCAGGATGATCATGCCGGGCAGATTGATTAGTGGATAAACCTACTTCCACAGGAAGAACAACCTCAGTCCCACAAGCAAGGGAGAATGGGGTTTCTCCAATAGCCGAGTTGGGAGTTGTACGACATGACCATAATACTTTGTTGAGCTCGTCAACCCAATTGGAGTGTGCGGCTAGGACATGTGTCTTAAGTCATCGCAGAACTATCTTATTAGCTGACTCTGCCTGTCCGTTGGATTGTGGGGTGTACACAGACGTGAGGGAGAGCTCAATACCATAATCATTACAAAACGACCTGAGGGCCGCAACTCGAAATTGAGGTCCATTATCGACAATGATTCGTCTGGGAATACCAAACCTGTGCATAAACGGTTTGGCTGAGCCACTGAATGTGTAAACACAATATATAAGGTTTAATCGACTGAAGAATACCTGCACAAAATGGAATTAAATAGAAGTTCCTCAATCTTCCTTTTAGTTGTCAACTTGTCATGGATAATGGTTTGGCTTCTATCCATTTAGTAAAGTAATCCACAGCGACAATAAGGTGTGTACAGCCTCCTTTGCCTTTGATAAAGGGTCCAAGGAGATCAACGCCCCATTGAGCGAAAGGCCAGGGCGACGTGAGAGAAGATAACATTTCCCCTATGTATGAGGATATTTTTGTTTAGTTTAAAGACAAACGGGGGTTATGCAAAGCTTTGGACGAGTTCAAATACCTGGCATGTGAATGTCATCAACGGTAAATTGGCAGGTCGGGCACTTTTTAACGTAACCTTGTGCGTCTTCAACCATGGTAGGCCAATAAAACCCCTGTCTTAAAATTTTACAAGCTAGGGTCTTTCCTCTTATATGCGTGCCACATACTCCTTCATGAACCTCTCTCATCGCGTATTCAGCTTCATAGGGAGCAAGACAACGTAGTAGGGGCATTGAAGCCACTCACTTATACAACTGGTCGTTAATCAGGGTAAAATGTGCCGCCCTACGCCTAAACAATCAAGCATCGGATGGATCCTCAGGCAATTCACCATTTCGCAAGTAATTAATCAGCGGCGTAGTCCAGCTCAGCGATGAGGGATATGTACTCAACACCAGGCACTCGTCCCCCAAGTCAATGTAGCTCGGTGCATCTAGGATCTCAACAACTGTCGTCCTATGAGGATTGATATCTTGCAACGAAGCCAACTTCGACAACTCATCAGCTCGTCTATTATCTGCCCTTGGTATCTTATCAATCCGAAACGAAGTAAAGTTTGCCTTCATATTGCTGACCACAGGGGCGTGGCGGCTGAGCTGAGGATCTCTAACATCACAACTTCCGTTTACTTGGTTTACTATGAGCTGGAAGTCACTGAAGACTCTTATGTGTTGTGCTTTCAGCACGGACACCAGCTTTAGACCATAGATGAGTTCTTCATACTCGACGGTGTTATTTGTGGTCTTAAAGCTGAACCTCAATGCGTGCTCAGATTTTAAACCGTTTGGACATATTAGCACTGTCCTTGCCCCTGATCCTTCAACGCTCGCAGCCCCATCTACAAACAAAGCCCATACTGGTGTTTCGGCGAGGTTTCTTCTTCAGCTGGCGGGTGGCACTCCACTAGGAAGTCTGCTAAAGTTTGACCCTTGATGGCTGTGCGTGGTTGAAATTTGAGGTCGTATTCGCTCAGCTCGATCGCCCATCTAATTAGCCGACCAGAAAGCTCTGGTTTCTGCAATATCTTTTTTAGCGGTAGGTCGGTGTAGACAATGATTTCGTGAGATTGAAAATAAGCCATCAGCTTTCGGGCGATGCAGACGAGTTCAAAAGCAGCCTTTTCAACAATAGGATAATTTCGTTCTGCACCTTATAAGACTTTGCTAATATAGTAGATGGGCTTCTGCTGTTTATCTTGCTCCCTTAACAGAACTGAACTGACCGCCTCATCTGTTGTCCCCAGATATAAGTACAACCTTTCTCCTTCAACAGGCTTGGAGAGCAAAGGTGGGGATGCCAGGTATTGCTTAAGCTCATCGAAGCCTTGTTGGCATTCATTCGTCCACTGGAAGCTTTTTGGCTCTCGCAAAGCTCTGAAGAATGGGAGGCACTTTTCTGCCGACCTGGCTATGAATCTGTGCGGGGCGGCAAGACGACCTGTTAGACGCTGTACATATTTCACAGTCTTAGGAGGTTCCATCTGCTGCACAGCCACAAACTTATCGGGGTTGACCTCAATTCCTTTCTTGGACACCACATACCCCAGGAATTTGCCCGATTCTACAACAAATGTACATTTTAATGGGTTTAACCGCATCTGTGCTCGGCGCAGGTTTTGAAATGTTTCATTCAGGTCGTCAATATGATCCTCAGCTCGCACACTGGTAACAATCATGTCATCGACTTATACTTCACTGTTCCTACTAATTTGAAGCTTAAATACGACATGAACTAACTTCTAATATGTTGCACCAGCGTTTTTTTAAGCCGAATGGCATCATAACATAGCAATAAATCACATCCCCAGTGTAAAATGCTGTTTTTTCCTAGTCGTCCAACCACAATTGAACCTAATGATACCTGGAACTGGCATCCAAAAAACTCAGGCGCTTATGACCAGCAGCTCGTTCTACCAACTTTTCAACATTAGGCAATGCGTGGGGGTCCTTAGGGCATGTCTCATTCAAGTTGGTGAAGTCAATGCACATTCTCCACTTGCCATTGGGCTTCTTGACAAGCACAGGATTGGACACCCATTGTGAGTAGTTAACCCGTCTGATAAAACCTGCTTGCAACAACTTTTGTATCTCTTCATCTATTGCTGCTTGCTTCTCTAGGCCCATCAGGCGGCGTTTTTGCACCACGGGTCTTCTGGTCGGGTTAGTGCTAAGCTTATGGACTGCCAACTCTGTCGAAATTCCAGGCATTTCATCTGTTGTCCATGCAAAGACATCTTGGTTGGCTTTTAGGAACTACAGGAGCTCTGTTCTCTCTTTTTCTGTGAGCTTAGTTCCAATCTTCACCGTCTTTTCTGGATTATCAAGGTCTAATGCAATGGTTTCTACTAGCTCAACTGGTTCGGCTTTCTGTTCAACGTTCTCTGAACGGTGGTCTATGTCAGAGATGCTGATCGTCTACAGACCTGGTTGGTTTGGTCTAGTAACCAGAGAAGGAGTTTTTGGCGTTGGAGCGAGTTCAACTTTCTTGAAAGTGTCTTGGTAGCATGCTTTAGCCATTTTTTGATTTCCTTTGAGCACCCATATTCACTGAGGAGTTGGGAATTTCATATAACGATGTGGCTGGGAAATGACAGCTTTCAGCTTGCACAGCGTGGCTCTCCCAATTATGGCATTGTATGCTGACTCCATCTTAACCACCAAGAAGCTGACAGACGCCATCCTGAATCGCGGCTCTGTACCTACATAGATTGGAAGAGTGATCACCCTTTCTACCTGAACGGGCTGATTATCAAATCCGTATATCGGCCCTTCATATCTATGCATAGAAGCTGGGTTTAATTGCATCTTCTGAAAGCAGCTCCAATATAAGATATCCGGAGAGCTACCTGTATCAATGAAGACTTTGTTAACGTTATGATTGCCTATGTGCACTGGTGCTACAAAGGGGTCTGCATGGGGCATCATAATATCAGGCTCCTCCCTTGTTCGTTTATAATCAGCAGGACTGAAGGTGATGGGTGTGTTCTCCCATTCGGCTTCTTCAAATGGTCGTTTTAGAGGTCTGTTTTTATCTACTGTCATCACTTGACGAGCGTAAGTCTTACGTCCTCTGGCACTTTGTCCTCCTGAATGCATGCCACCCGAAATCATGTTGATTGTGCTAGACGGTGGGGGTATCCCTCTGTAACCTACCCCTTTGTGATCTTTTGGATGCTGTGCAGAAGGTTTCTGTCCCTGTCCTCATCAGTTAAATGGGCGTCCCCTGTAGGCTCTGGCAGATTCAAATGAATATTGATTCCCCTAGTAATGATTTTGGTTGCCACCGAGCTGATATCCTTGTCCCTGTCCCTGAGATCGGGAATATTCATACACAAAGTGTGTCTGATTGGGTTGCTGAGCATAAGGTTTCTGGACGTATCCTTCCAATTTCCCATTGCAAGCTAAGAATTCCAACTCGTCCTTCAAACTCTGACAGTCATCTGTGTTATGACCGTAACCCCGGTGATAGTCATAGTACTTGCTCCTGTCAGCTCCTAGGTATTCATGTGTCTGAGGAGGTGGTCTTTTGACCCAATGCTGTATCTGCGCCAACATTTGAGATCTTAACGAGCTTAGAGGGATATAATTGGCATATCTCGGGAATGACGGTGGCTTTCCTTTCTGTTCGCCCACCTTCTGCTTTTTCTTCTCTTCCCTTATTTCAGGTTGCTTATGTTCGTTACTTTGTTTATCGTTAGCTCGCCGTTTAAACGATTGGAAGTCTTCTGACAGTATGAAACTTGTTGACCTATCATTTACTTCATTCCACGACTTCGGTGGATTCTCTAGTAGGTCGTCTAGGAACCGACCAGGTTTCAAGCCGTGTAGTAGGGCCGACAAACAGATGGTATCAGGGACATTATCAATGTCCAGGGTGGCTTTGTTAAATCTTTGCATATAGTCTTGTAAAGTCTCTCTTTCCCTCTGATGAACTTGCATTAATTCAATAGCGGTACGTTTAATCTCCTTCTGGCTCATAAATTTGTTAGAAAAAAGAGTGGCGAGCTAGGGGTACGAAGCTACAGAGTGTCTGGGGAGCTTGTGATACCATCTTCTGGCAGTGGATTTCAATGTTGCGGGGAATACTTTGCACATCATGGCATTGGTAACATTTTGAATCTTCATGATGGCTTGATAAGTGTGTAAATGTTCATCCGGGTCGCCGAAGCCATCATATGTTTCTAAATGGGGAATCTTAAATCCCTCCTGATATGGTTCCGCAGTAATGGATTGATTGAGAGGAGCACTATCCAAATCTAAGGCTTGTTGTCGTGACCTCGGGCTCTTTAGCTCATCAACAGATCTCTGCATGTCTTTTAACTATTTCTCAAGTTCTGCATTTTTCTTTATTAATTCATCACTGTGTTTGGACGAACTGGGCTCCAGATTTAGCCTTCCACTTCCCCTTGGTTTGGTTGGGACCACCACATTACTTAAAGCTGGAGAATTACAGGTGGCCACTACTGTAGCAGGTTGTTCACCCCTGTTTAGGAAAGGGATTAATGGATCATCAGGAATCAAGCGAGAGAGGATTTTTCCTATGGCCATTTCTAAAACTCTAGTTCTTTCTTCTAGCTCGGACGTCCGAGCAGCTTCCATGGACCTCTCAAGTCGTGAAGCATTTTGCCTAGGATGCCTTCGCTTGGCTTCTGCGGGGACATGAAACTGTTCTTCAGGTTGGATTGCATACCTAGTGGGTGTTCGTTCATCATCCGAAGTATTTGACTGTTCTTGTTCTGCTCCTCCCACGAAAAGGTTTCTTGGCATTGGTTGGAAGTCATTCAAATCACTTTCCAAAAGCTGAGTATTATCCTGCTCGTCCATGTTGCCTCGTGGGGGGCAGTTTCCTGTGAAGGTTCGTACCATTTTCAGCTCGAGCTAGTTAAGTCGCAGCTCTTTTTTGTTCAGTTTCCCATAGACGGCACCAAATATTTGGGCAGCTTCGTGATTCAACACTGTTGATACCTTCAACTGCTCCCACACCTAAATTCCCAAGGATGTTTCCTCGGGGAAAACACTCCGACGCTCAAGTTAGCAATACTCAATATTCTAAAGAGAGATGCTCCTAAAGAGTAATTGCAGAGAGAGAAGCGTAGAGGAGTTAATACCTTGCATGGAGGTAGTTGGGGGTATTTATAGCCCCATGTACTGACATGAGCCTGCGTGTGCGTGCATCCCATTGAACCACGTGTCACTGCTCACGTGGGTGTGTCTCCACAATTTGGATCTCGTGGATGTATGAATGGGCCTATTGGGCGTGGCCCAGATTGAATGTTGGGCCCAATCCCAACAACTCCAAATTACCCTAGAAATATATATATCAAAATTTCTTTACTTTTCATAATAAAATTTCATGTCAACAACTACAGGACATCGTGCCCTGCCATAAGAAAACCGCGACGCAGGGGGGGTTTGGGTGGTTCACACTCAATCTTTAGGCAAAAACCTACTTTAAGTCCCTCACCTTACTAAATTTGAAGGTTTTAACCTCTTACCTTATACTCTGATACTTTTAGTCCCTTACCTAATACTCTAATACTTTTAATCCCATACCTTACTAGATTTGTAGGTTTTAACTCCTTACCTATTAAATCAAAGAAAATAGCCCTCACTTTATACTGACTGTTAACTTTATTAACTAAAAGTAGATTTTTGTCAACTAACAGCTAACTAATAATCAGTTAACAAAATTAACAAAATATTATAAAGTTAGTTCTGCTAAATTCGTTAGCTGAAAGAAGGTTTTTATCAGTTAACAGTCAACTAATGAAGTTAACAGTCAGTTAACAAAATTAATTAAATGTTACAAAATGAGGACTATTTTTTTTAATTTTAATAGGTAAAGGGTTAAAAGTATTATAGTATAAGGTGAGGTATTAAAACCTACAAATCTAGTAAGGTGAAGGGCTAAAATCTTCAAATTTGATACGGTGAAGGGCTCAAAGTAAACTTTTGCCCAATTTTTAAGTCTAGACTCTATCCCCTTTCTCGTGGCTTTAAAGAAAAAAAAGGTATTATGTAAGGCCCTAAATGTCTAAATTTAAGCAAATTAGCTTTGTGTTATCAACATAATTATGTGAGATCATGTAAGTTAAATAATTATTTATTTTTTCTCACTTGTGTTATAATTTTTTCATATTTAAATATTTTTTAATAGAAAATAAGAAAATAAATAATTATTTAACTTGCATGATCACGTATGGTCTCGCCAAAATACCGAGAACTAATTTATTTAAATTTAGACATTTATAGAATTACAAGTCACTTTTTCAAGGGCTTATGAAAATATATAAAAAGTCAAGGAGCTTAGCAATAGTTTTTGCTAAAACAAAACTAATATAACATCATGTAAACACACCACCTAACCAAACAAAATTACATTTTAACTTTTAGCCAACCTCAATTGACCAATATCAGATACTAAATTTAGTCCTTTTTCCACTCTTAAAAATATGTTTCCCTTTTTCGAAACTCAAAAGTATTCATGACCGTTCTTAGAGAAATTTTTAATTTATCTCATTCTTAAACTTTTGAAAAACAAGATCGTCCCTTTATCCTTTCCATAAGATCTTAAAATCGTTTTCCCATCCATTTCCAATTAACACCTATTAATTTTGAAATCTTGGTAACTAATTAAATAAGAGACTGATTTGGTTACAAAAATGTGAGGATTACAAAACTATCGAAGTGAAGGTTGAGGTCCACCATTTACTTCGAGCCAAAAATTGGAGATAACAAAAAATTTACCTATAAAACAACAATAAGAAAAACAGATGTCGTGGAAACGTGCTGAAGAAAAGTATGTGAGGTTAACAATGGTGGGCTGTCTCCTGTCTGTCACCTTGTTGGCTGTGCGCGGGGAGGTTGACAGATAAGTAGACGAGTCTAAGAGACTAAGACCAGACGGTCCCCACCCCAATAAAGGTCTCATCTTTATCAGACACCATACGGACAACTTCATGCAGATATCAAGTTGGAAAAAGCTGTGTGAATCACCCCTTAATTTCGCACTAATTCGGAAGTTGATTTGTTTTCTAGCGTAGTAGGATAGGATGTTCCGTAGTGTAAAAATGTCATGTTGGGTGAAAGGAGAAGAAAGCTGATAGATATATGTAAATTGATTTTAAAATATTTTAATTGATTTAAAAAATTATTACAGTAAATAAGTGTTTGGGCAGCTTCACAAGATCTAGTTGACACAAGTTGACCTGCATAGGGACCTGCAAAACAGACCCGAGGGTTGTTCCTCAGGGTAGACACTTCGACGCCCAAATTAGCAATATTCTATACTTGGGGCTCTCTTTAGAGAGAGAAATATAATAGAGAGAGAAGAGCTCCCAGAAAAGTCCTCACCTTTGAGGGGTGTAGGAGTATTTATAGGTCCTTTGGAAGTGCTTTAGACGTGTTGTACTTCTATTGGTCTCTTTGGATCCATTTGAGTGTATATGAGCTCCATTATGACTCATGGGCATGCTCCTTTGTATTTGGGCCTTATGGGCCTTTATTTTGTTTATGGGCTAGTTAGATTACTATCCCAACATTACTCCCCCTCCAATGATTTTGTAAGCTTGCTGAAAAATCACAAGGGTTCAGCTTCTTGCTTTTATAGGTTATAGAGGGGTCTGATTTATTCTTGAGGAATCTGGCTTGGAAACCTTGATTTGAGATTTCCAACCTGTAAGCTAAGAGTGACGACCTGAAACTAGGGAGCTCAAATTGACGACCTGGAACCAGGAAACTGAGAAAGCTGAGGGCGACGACCTGGAACCAGGAAGCTGAGAGCGACGACCTGGAACCAGGAAGTTCAGAGTGACGACCTGGAACTGGGAAATTGAGGAGTGACGACCTGGAAACCAAGAAGCTAAGGGTGATGACCCAAAAGATATTTCTCAGATCTTCATGCTTGAACTTGATGTCATGAGGGATAACAAAGAATGTCGTCTTGGAACTTGACGACCTGAAAGCGATGACCCGAAGATATTTCTCATGGGCCATAATGTATAACCCAAATCTCTAAAGATCACGCTCTGTAGAGCTAAGATCTAAATGATCTCTGGTAAAGCTGATAGATTGAATGCCAACTTGGCAGCTGGAGATGTCTGCCTTGAGATCCCTCATTGGGATGTTTAAATGAAAATCTTAGCCTCTCAAGTCACAACATAGAAATTAAACCCTTTGAGGGTTGTGCTCCATAGAGTTATGATTGAATGAGTTTTCATAGACAAATGAGCTGAAAAGCTGAGATCCTGAGAAGCTAACAACTGATGGGCCTAAGCACTTGTAAAGCAAACAGGATGAAAAGCCAATAGCTAATGGATGAACAATGTTAACTTCTCCTTGCCTTGACTCAGGAGCAAATGATGGAGAAAGAATCTAGCCACTCATAAATAAAGCTGGAGAAGGAATTTACTTGATCATTTTTAGGAGCTTTGAGCTTTGTGAGTGGAGCATTTCAGCTCAAATTTTCTATTGAAGCTCGCCCATGTTGGGTTTCAACTCATAATTCTTCATAGGAGTTTACCCATGTAGGGTCTCAACTTGTTCTATGAGGTTGTAATTCTTTGCTGGACCTATCAGGTTAGAGTATTCAGGATTATCTGGAGCTAACCCATTTAGGATTTCAGCTTGTAATTCTGTGAGAGCCTACCCATGTAGGGTCTTAGTTGTAATTCTTTGTGGGAGCCCACTCATGTAAGGTCTCAGCTCGTAATTCTTTATCTAAGCTTTCTCAGCTCGTCGTTCTTCATTGGATGTTGTCAGCTCATCGTTCTTTTTGGGGCTTTGCGAGCTCGTAAATCTTTGTTTGCACTATGTCAACTCGTAATTCTTTGTTGGAGTTGTGTGAGCTCGTAATTCTTTGTTAGAGCTCTATCAACTTGTCATTCTTTATTGGAGCTTTATGAGCTCGTCATTCTTCATCGGAGCTCTATGAGCTTGTCGTTCTTCATCAGAGCTTGTGAGCTCGTCATTCTTTGTGTGGAGCTTTGTGAGCTCATCATTTTTCATCGGAGCTCTGTGAGCTCGTCATTCTTCATTGGAGTTTTGTGAGCTCGTCATTCTTTGTTGGAGCTTTGTGAGCTCATCATTCTTCATCAGAGCTCTGTGA
>BPVZ01000226.1:44351-54847 GCA_020521535.1 Rubroshorea leprosula | reverse complement strand
TGGTGTTGAGAAACCTCTACATGAACGCATACATGAATTGAAAGGGTGGTATGGAGACAAGCAGGGAAAAAGGTTTCGGGTTTGGGTGGATTGTGTATTATCTACCCAGACTGGTTCAAGCACATGGCTGGTGAATTTTCATAAAGTGGGAGCAGTGTGGCAAGATTTCTTTATATGTTCTTCTATATCTGCTCAATCTTTGCGTCTTTTCAATTTAAACTAGATGTTATATCTGTGCTAATTTGTTTACCTTTCTTGCATTCATCTCTTTGTGGATATGGTAGTATATGTCTCTCCAACTTGGAAGACCAGTAATAGGAATTTGCATGTGAACATAATTGCCTTTGAGCCCTTGATTTCCATTTTAGTATATTTATATAGAGACCAATCCATGGGTGGTTCTTAATCTGATAAATGCTGCTTTAGAACAAAAGATTGTTTTAAACCCTGTCAAAGGCTTGGATGTCATGGCATTTCAAGAATCCCAAGGTTTAACTTGTCATTCAAATGCTTCATTCTACATATTTTCCTTAGGCAAAAAAAAAATCTCAAATTTAAATATTAGATATCACTTGTAATATAAGTATACAGCAGAGACTGATTACAAGGTAACTCATTCTTAGGGCTGTTACTAACAGTTAGCTTTTCAACTGATATTCTTGTGCTGACTTTTGTAGGTGATGTGCGGTGCTGTTGTGCGGTGCTGTTGTGCTAACTTTTTGAAATGATTTGCTTAGATGATTGACTTGTGGACTTCAAGAGGGTGATGGTTCACATGGGTTCACCCGGATACATGTACAACAGACGTGGCTATAAGGATAATAAATAAAAGATCATTCAGCCTGGCTGTTCTAGATTGGTATCAGATATTATCCCTGACCTTTCCAGCTCCAGAGTATTGTTCAGTATTCAATTGAAGTGAATGTACTAATGATGTTAATATTTCATTTCCTATATATAAAACTATTCACAGCCATAGAATATCAGAGATCATTCTCTTCCTAATTTTAAGTAATACTCTTTCAGGATATAAATCATTTACCTTTCTTTTTTTAAGAACAACAATCATATGTTTTACTCAGTTGAATTCAAAAATATGTATATGAATCAAATCCTAAAGCTGTGTTTGGGTTGAAGGGTATACTCAAGTTCAATTATGGTCTACCACCAAAGAGTTCATCCAGCACAACTAATAACTTGAATTTGAAAAGGTATCACAAAGATAAAGGCAAGCTTTTCGAGCTTTTGGGGATTCATGGAACAAGAACCAATTTGCGTATATAACACATTCAACCGATATTCTTCTGTCTATGCAATTAAATGGAAAATAATCAAACTCAAAAATAAGTCAAGCAACTAACAAAAATAAAAATGATCACATCCACAAAATTAAGACACTAGATTTTTTTGATGTGATAATTCCTTTAGGGGAAAAAACCACGAAATCTAATCAAGTAAAAAACATACACTATAAAAATAGCATTATTACAAAGTTTCCTCTACTTTAGAAAACACTAGAGGTTGTACACAACAATAAGTCATCAAGAATAAAATTGTTGGATCACTAATGTATTAATCGTCACCAAAATAAAGCTAGAAGTCAAAATCTCCAATCAAATTGGGAATCTCATAAAGTGTGCTGATTGTGTACCAAGAGGAATTGGAGACCAAATCACAATTGACATGGAGCAGAACCATGACTCCTCTACTAACCTTCCTGCTGCTGTTGCAACTCACTCTCATAGTCTCTGCACTGTTTTTGCAATGTTGATCAAAACCAGCCACCAGCTGTTATGAAAGCTCCACTGACTTGTTACAACTGAATAACTTCTCGATATCTACCTGATCTCCATGCATTGGAATCAAAATTAAGAAAAATGGTGATACAAATAGCTGGTAAAACAAATACCGGACAACAAAAATCAATTAGAATAGAAATGAGCAAGCACATGACATTTTTTTTATCAGCAAATGAAATATTAAACAGGGTACAAGCAGTACCCCTACAATTTAGAGTATGCTCATAACTTCTAGCACATAAAGGGAAAAAGGGAGTCACAAAACAAAGGGGTCCTACATAGGCCTAACAAGATTTTGCTTTGTTCTCTGCACAAGCAACTGGAAACATGAAAAAAAGGATGGGAAATTGGAAAAATCAAAGGCTAGACTGAAATTTGAGAAAATAATTCATTTAGAGTTTTAAGAAAACAAAAAGTATCAATTGTAACATAGAAAGGAAAGATGGATAAGTGAATTGTTGAAATGAAATCTATAAGTTCTGGAAAAAAAAATTTAAAATTGCAAAATATGACAAAAATTTAGACAATCTTTAACGCAACCAATATGTATTAATCAAGAGATGGAAGGAACGGGAAATAATAATTTAATTCTAAGGCAACTAACATCACAGATGGTAGAGGAATAGACTAGTATATCATCATCAAAATGTATAACTTTGCTCAAGTAAAATGAAGCATGGAGATAGCCTAACATATCGGTTTTGATTCCTTGTCCTAAACAATAAAAATAGCAAACCCAGTAGGCATCACAATACAATTTTGAAGAGGTAATATAGATACTTACAGGGTAAGTTCTGCTTTCCTAAATAAAAAACTTGTAAAACTGCAACTTGATTTAGTCAAATTAAAAGCTTGCTTAATTCAACAAAGGTCATCCACATTCCAGTTCTAGCTTACAGAAAAACCTCGTTTCAACATCAGCAACTCCTTATTTCAAAAATCTTCCCAATTCTTCAGAATGGAAAACATTAGCTCCTGCAGTAATTGAATTTAAAATTGAAATTGGTTGGCTTGCCTAAGAACATCATTTTGCAAGCAGCGAGCTCCTTGGTGGTTGTGAATTTCCATAATGCCAAGGCCAACCACTCATCCCCTTTCAAAATAATCTGAAACCGTAACTGTGTAAGCCATTTTTGAGGCAACTGAATGCATGCATGTTTTCAGAGGAAAATAAATTTATGGTGGGTAATAAATAGTAGATAATAATATAAAGTTGATTAATCCAGGGAATGAATGAAGTACCAGTAACATTGAGGAGTGGCTTGGCTTTGTTTACCTCAACAATTAGTTGTAGCTAGCTCACAACCAATCATCCTTCACAAAAAAGATGTGCAACACATATATATAAGAAAAGGCAGCAGAAGTCAAAGTAAAGTGTCATCTATTATAATTTTTCTAAATTCTCATATGAAAAGCATAAAATGGTGATGCCTATTTCAGTTCACACCAAACTCTTATTACCTCTAATATGAGAACGTTTGGGATGCTATATGTGAGAGTCCAGTAGTCTCCTTTCTCCTCAAAGCGTTGTCGTTTTAGATGCGGACACCCGCTGATGCATAGTTGCCCAAGCGAGGGAGGGAAGGCTTCCCTCGGCAAAGACTGTAGCTTCGGGCAGCCACATATCCATAACTCTTGAAGGGAGCTTAGGTTTTGGAAGAGCCCCCCAGGTATGGATTCCAAATTTTCTTCATCCCAAATCTGAAGATAGGTTAAAGAAGAAGGCAGCACAATATCCTGAGGGAATTTCTGGTCAATTGTTAACCGTTGAAGAGACATCAAAGCCCCACCTGCGACTTCTAGATGCTGAAGCGATGTGAGCTGGTACATTGTATTTGGCAGCGGCTTGAGATTCTTACACCGCAATTTAAGCTCTGTTAAGTTTAGGGGCAAACCCCCATCTGGAATGAACTCGATGCCGGGGCACTTTTCCATCCATAGAATTTGAAGAGATTTCAGCTGGTACATCGTATTTGGGAGGGATTTGAAATTCATACAAACCAATATTTTCAAATCCTTTAGATTGGGGGTGTATAATCCCAACTCTTCTGGTAATGACCCTAAAGCTTCACAGTGGTAAATAGATAATTCAACGAGATTGGTGACGCAATCAAAGGTGGGTAAACTTTTCAATATTTTACAGCTGTCAATACTAAGAGATTGGAGTCCCGTACAACGTTGCAGCATCCTTTCTGGAAATGATTCCAACCAATTGCAGTATCTAACTCCAAATTTCTTGAGAAAAGCTGGTGGCTGATCACAATCCTTAGAAGAATACAAGCATGGAACATTTGCTATTTCCAAATGTAGATTGCTATTATTATTGCCACCATCAACATCCGGTAGAGACTCAAGACTTTCACAGACTGCTATTTTCAAATGTTTAAGCGAGATGGGTAATTTGCCTCTTGGAAAAGACTTGAGAGAAGGACAATAATCAATTTCCAACCTTTCCAGTCTCAACATCAACATACTACTGTTGCTGCTACTGCTTTCATCCATCCTCATCATAATAGCATTGGGTAATGACTCCAAAGCTCCACATTCCTGAAGGGTAAGATGCTTAAGATTGAAAGGCAAGAGGTTTTGCTCTATTTCTGCCCCTTCCTCCCACAGACAAGTAAGATCCTCGCAACATTCAATATCCAGAGTCTCAAGTGTTGTTAAGGACTGTATAAAACTCTTTGGCAAGCAAGTCAGTTCTGAAATTTTCTGAATTCTAAATTTAGTGAGTGAAGTGAGATCAACCATACTCTTCAAAAGCATCGGATGGCAGCTAACAACATCCAACTCTTTAAGTGAAGAAAGGTTGCTAGGTAATTGACCTAACAACTTAGGACAATGATGAATCACAAGCCTACGAAGACAAGGGAATTCACCTTCACTTCCATTTGGAGAAGTCCATTCCTTCCAATTGTGCATCCATCTAAACTCTAGTTCCTCCAGTGATGGAAAAGAGTCATGCCGCCCATAAAACTCAGGACCCACGGCTTCTATTGCGTCCATCCATTCAATAACCAATTTTTTAAGAACAGGTAGTCGGCCAAGTGATGGTAAAAAAGTGCATCCCCTACAGCAGTTGAGCTCCATGGATGATAAATTAAAAAATAATAATGGATCACAGACCTAGTTTGGGAAACTCCTGCTAGCATAGTAAGAAATTTTGAGACTTTTCAAATTTGAATGAGGTTTTAACCAGCTGAGTACTGATTCATCTCGATCATTATCAGGAGCAGTCCACCACCCCTCCAAGACTAACTCTTCTAAACCATGGATCTTGTCTAGATTGGCCTCCACAGCATCTCGAACATGCGAAACATTTTCCGGATCTAGAATAGACAGTCTTCCTCGAAGTTGTGACAAGTTCTTCAAAGCAGATAATCTCATCATCGTTCCACTTGCCTTCCCCACGATAAATTTGGGCAGTGTTACAAGATTTTTAAGATTGCCTATTTCTGATGGCATCTTGTTTAAATGTGGTGTAGCAAAGATATCAAGATGATGGAGATCAATTAGATTTCCAATCGTTGTAGGCAACTGAGTAAGCTCTCCACAACCTGATAATAACAATGTTTGCAAGAAGAGAAGAGAACCCACTGATTCAGGTAGACATTTAATCCTTGTTCCAGACAAATCAATGTACCGGATATGTTTCAACTTTTCAACAAAATCTGGTAGCTTACTTATTAGATAGCCACGAAGAGATAGCACTCTTAAGCGATTTAAAGCTGGCAGGAAACCATGCAAGATTCCGTTAGACAAATAGGAGGCGTTGTAGACATCGAGTGCTCTTAGTGACAAGAATGTTCTCAAATGCTTCAATTTATTCAAGATTGTGAATCTCTTCGGGAATTCATAAAAGTGTGGAGTGAATGACAAATGATGAACCTTTTCTAATTTTTCATCACCCATGCTACCTTCAAGATTGCAATATATCCCTTTAGCAATATTTGTAGCTAAATCGTTTATGAGGTCATGCATCACAAACCGTGATTCAACTCTGCTTGACGGTTGAAAGAGTGATCTTAATAACAATTCTTGGAAATATTCATGACCAGTGTCCTCTTCCATTTGCTTCTTTCCACCTGACTGTTGCTGCAATAGGCCCTCAGCCATCCATAATCGGACCAACTCCATTTTGTCAAATTCATAGTCGTTAGGGAACAAAGCACAATAAGCAAAGCATCGCTTCAAGTGAAAAGGAAGATCATTATAACTCAATATTAGAACAGGAAAAATGTCACTTCTATCTTTTGATGAACTCCATATATTACTGTTATATATTTTTTCCCACTCATCATGACCCTGCTTTACCTGCAAGACGCCACCGAGAGTTTTTAGTGCCAGTGGCAATCTTTTGCACCTCTCAACAAGCCTCTCACCAACATCTTGTAGGTTTGGGTGTGCAGCAGAGTCCTTTTCCCCTAGTGCATGTAGTGTAAATAATGGCAAACAAGCATTAACTTGTAGCAATTCTAAATTGTAAACTCCATCATTTCCTCTCATCATTTTCCCAACATCCATATTTCGAGTCGTGACAATTATTTTACTTCCAAGAGCTCCTGACATGAAAGGTCTCTTCAATTTCTCCCAATTGCCATATTTCTTATCCCAAACATCATCCAATACAAGAAGAAATTTGTGCCCAGATAACTTCTCTTTCAATTTCTTCTGTCGTGAATCGAAATCATTAAGATCACACTTTTCCCTAGTTATCTGTTCTAAAATGGTTCTTGTTATTCGAGCAACATCAAACACATCATAAACACAAACCCATGCCTTCAAGTCAAACTTGCCATCCAATTTTTGATCATTGTAAATGAGCCGAGCAAGAGTTGTCTTGCCTAGTCCACCCATTCCAACGATGGGAATAACAAAGTCTTGTTCAAGACTACCTCTATCTTCTAACAACCTTAGAAGAATAGCATCCTTATCACTATCTCGACCCATCACCTCATATTCAAGAATAGAGGACTCAAGTCTTTCTGCAATTATGTGACACTTTTTTTTATCTTCAATAGCCAAATTGATTGGACCCAAAATATGCATCTCCTTCTCGATTTGCTCCAATCTGCTAGCTATATCCTTCAAACTTTTCAACCTGCAACTGATCTTTCCATTGGGCTTAGCTTGAGATCTAAACAAATTTTGGAGACGGGATTTGACTTTCAGTCCCTTGCTGGTGCTAGCTTTAAATTTTGTAGTCAATTCAGATCTCTTGGCATCAATCACAAACTCTTCAAGTAAGTCTTCCATATCATAAGCCAAGTTCCTGAGATCATCAAGACATGACTTTATAAACTGGTTGGCAACTGGATTTTCTTCTGCTTGTTGAAGTACAGCAATGATTTCGGACAAAAAAGTCTTCCACCTCTCCATTTGAGTAAGTACTTCCCCCTTTGGATTTCGTAGTTGATCACTTAGATATTCATACAACTTTTTGAGTAGCAAGTCAAATGTAACAGATAAAAGAGAACCTCCAACAAAAGATAGGACCTCCATTGGATGAAATAGCTTTTCTGCAAGAAAGAGAAACGGATTGAAGTACAAATTCCTTAAAATAATATATTGAATATCTCACATACTTTTGATGACCTTTAATCCTAATGGATTGATTTAATTAGTATTGAAAATAACAAGATGTAAAGAAAACAATCAAAACATATATCATAGAGTTTGATTTAGATCTTCAATGAATTGAGTAAGATATTAATTAGAAAATACTGGTATATATATATACCTTAATTAGCTAGAAAAAGTTGTAAGGTTTTGTAGAGAGATTAATTAAGCTTAATTTGATAGAATATGCAGTTTGTGTCAAGCAACTGAAATATTGTACCGAAAGAAATAATAAAACAACAGTTAGGAAAGAAAATTTAGTTATCATCATATTAGTTAAGGACAGACTTTAATTAAGAATAATTAGATGCTTTAATGAATTAAAACACAATCAATAAAAAATTTTAAAATAAAAATATATTTACACAGTACTAATTAAAACACTTAATATTATCTAATATTATCTCTCTAATTTGGTCAATAAATTTAATAAAAAGGGATTGTTCAACGTAAAAGAGAAAAAATAATAATAACACACGTCATAGAAATAATGATTTGAAGGTATCCATCAGAAGATTGCAAAAAGCCAGAAAAAACAAATGGTAAAATGAAATTTTAGTAAAAATAATCCAGCCATCTGTAGCTAGGGATTAATTAAGAAGCATACCTTTGCTTTAATGCTCAAAGCTAGAATCGCAACTGGAGATATTTTCTGGAAAATAACTACAAGGATGGGAAGAGGAGAGAGGCTCCAGATGGTAAAAGGGGATGGGACGAAGTTCAGAGAGAGAATATTTAAGTTGGTATGGTACGAAAAATGACTGGTTCGAATGTGATACCAAAAAGGAGTTACTCACGTATCCCCTACTGTATTATGTACGAAAAATTATTTTTTTATCTGTATGGTTTGGTTAAAAATGTATTAAATTATATTTTTATTATAAATTTATATAAAAATTATAAAAATAAACCTTATTTTTAATATTAATATGACATTAGATATTTTAATTGAATAATTAATAAATTAAAATTAATTTTTTATTTTTATATAAATTTATAATAAAAATATACAATAAATTCATTCTTAATATGTACATTAAAATTTTTTGTAAAAAATAAAAGAAAAAGGGATAAGATATGTAATCTCTTAGCTTTAGGCTTTTTCCATCTAATTTCACTGTTTTTGTTTTCTTCTTGGTCGTAAATTTCTTGATTTCATACTTGTGAAATTTCAAAACTTGTTCTAAATGCACAAAGAAGAAAAAAAGGGGAAAACTTAACATTTGTTAGTATAAAAAATATCAATCATAAGATCCTATGATAGAATTATTAATTATATGTATTCTTTATTACAAATATAAAGTTTAGTCCTTTATGTATAAAAAATGTACTGAAAACATCATCACCGTCCAATGTGGAAGGCCAAGAAACAAAGCATTATTTCAAGCAATCTTCACCTTTTCCCCAGTCTCATTTTTTCATTTATTATATGCATGAGAGCCCTGATGATCTAGAAGGAAAGAGCTCCCCTAGTGAAGTTACTTAGGAAAAAATTAGAAAATGTTTCAACAAGGATTCGAAAAGTTGTGAACAACAGAAACACATTTTCAAAAAATACAAGTTAGAAATTTGATTGCATGTTTACTGGTTCCAGTTTTTGGAAAAAAAAAAGTTTTGCAAAAACTGAAATTATACTAATAAATGTAGTTTTTTAAAGGGCAAACCCTAACTTTTGAATTTTTTTTTTAAAGATTCTTGATTAATTTTTTAATTTTTTATTTAAACAAATAAACTTATAAATTTGTTAAATTAGATAATTTAATCCTTTTTCTTACAACAAACTGAACGTTTGTTTGTGTCTTATTTACATGAAATTTGTGATAGTCTAAAAGATGCAAAAGATACATTTTATGATTGAATAATTAACGAAAGTGAATAGATAATTATAAGATTAAACTAAAAAAAATTGTTTACCTTAAAAAATGAACAAATAATAATTAATTGGAGACAAATTTAAAATAAAAAAGTAAAAATTATTTTAGAATAAAAAAAGTATTTTCATATTTTTTCATATGAACTATTGACAAAAAGTTACATAATTATAAATTTAGGGACTAAAAATATTTATATTTTGACAGACTTATCAAACAACAGACAATAAAACAAAAATCATATATTGTTGAAAGTTAAAGAATGAAGTGCAAAAAAACTTGGGGATGGAATAATTTGCTTTATTAAAGATAAATATTTTATTTTTTATTATATTTATTAAATAAATTTATTTTTTATTTAAAAAATTATAATAAATCTTAATTATTAAAAATTAAAAATTAAAAATTAAAATTTTATATTAATATAATATGTAAAATTTATATATATATAAATAAATATTTACTCGCAGAATTTTAAAAAATTTTCAAAACTATTAAATGATGATAAAAAGTAATTTATTCATTTAGTCTCTTCAAAAAATTTTAATTAATTAACCCCTGACATTTTCCTCAAGTTTTGTCATTGGTTTCAAGTTGTTAGCTTAAAACTCCTCCAATAAAGGGTGCATACAGGTAGGCCAACGAAGAAACCTTTTGTTTTGTTTGACATTGTTCCTAATACTTGCAAGTCTAAGTTCACTCTTGGCAGGGCTGCAACCGTATTGTTTCGGACGATGATGCGTTAATGTAGTTCATAATATTCCTATTTACACCAAAAAAAATAAAAAAAGACTACACAGGTATACTGGGCATCCCTATTTTCGTATTTTAGCTCTAATATTTTACCCCAGAAAGAAAAGCGAAGAAGATGCTAGCATCTTTCCCCACGTTTTTTTTAATTCTTATTTTTCATCCTTTTTTTTATTGGGTAAATATCATTTTTGTTACTTCATTTAACACTTTCTTGGATTCCCACTTAGAACGTGGAATATAACTCTCGTCCTTTTATTTGGAATTGGAGGTCCCATCTGAAAGGAAAGGAAAGACCCCACTGCCTGCCATTATTGATCCGGGGATTGAAGAGAAGATAATGCAATCTCCTACCTTTTGGCCATTTCCATTTTTTCTTGGTCAAAAAACTTTTTAATGTCATACCCACGAAATTTTCTTTCCTTGGGTTTTTTGAGCTTAAAAATATTTTTATTAT
>BPVZ01000226.1:12944-27965 GCA_020521535.1 Rubroshorea leprosula | reverse complement strand
AAAATATTTTTAATTAAAAAATTATTATTTTATAATTTAATATAATTTAAATTTTAAAAAAAATATTCTTCCCTGAAAAAACTGTCTCAAAATGTAAAATAGCTTATAACCTAATGGTTAAATGCTAAATTTGGTCCCTCAACTTTAGTGAGTTGCACATTTTTGATCCCTCAACAATTTTTTGCACTTTTTTGATCCCTCAACTATACGAAATGCACTCCGTTAGTCCTTCTGTTAATTTGGACCGTTAACTCTGCTTATGTGGCATTTTTTATATATTTTTTGATGATGTGGAGAGCAAAATTTAAAAAAGTGATGATATGTACAAAAACCTTTGCCATGTCATGCTACCGTGACCAAAACGCGCCAAACCCATCTAAATGGGTCCCACATCACCACTAAGAATTGCTTCTTCGCCTGTGAATTGCTTCTTTGCCCGTTGATTTCTGCTTCTGTTCTTTCTATCGACGATGTTCTTTCCATTTTCAAAATTGAAATCATTTAAACAATACTTAAAAAATATAAAGAAAAAAATCTCAAAAATCACTCACAACAACCTACATTTGGATAATCTTTTAATAAACAAACATATAACAAAATTAAAAAAAAAAAAAAGGGGTTCCAATAGGTTCCCTCGAACTCAGCTCGATTCACTTTGCCCATCGGAAGTTCGACGGAACCCAGCAAATCTGGGTTCGATGTAATCCAGCAAATAGGTTTCATCGAACCCAGCTCAATTCACTGAACCCAGTTGTTCAAAAACAACTCGCAATAACCTGCAATTGGATAATCTCTTTGGCAAACAATCATATAACAAAAAAAAAAACCAATTGCCCAAAAATCACTCACAACAACCTGCAATTTGGATAATCTGCAAACAACCGTATAAAAAAAAAAAAAAGTGGAGCTGGGTTCAGTGGAACCCAGCAGATCTGGGTTTGACGGAACCCAGTGGCTGGGTTCCGTTAGATGACCTGCGGAAGAAGAGGAAGAAAGACCCGAGGAAGAAGAGGAAGAAAGAAGAGGAAGAAAGAAAAAGAAAAAAAAAAAAGGAAGAAAATGGATAGAATTATTTTATTTAATTTTTTAAAAATATAAATAATAATAATGTGAGTTGGCATATGAGCTGTAATTAAAAAAAATTTTAAATCGACACGTTTTTAATTTGTGTTTGCCACGTCATCAAAAAAAAACTATAAAAAATGCTATATCAGCGAGTTAACGGCTCAAATTAACAGAAGGACTAACAGAGTGCATTTCGTATAGTTGAGGGATCAAAAAAATACAAAAAATTATTGAGGGATAAAAAATATGCAACTCACTAAAGTTGAGGGACCAAATTTAACATTTAACCTAACCTAATTTCATTTTGGTGGTGAAACTGACCAGGAACGATACGCCTGTCCTGAATTAAAAACATCGGTACCGCTCACATCTACCATGCGGAATGATAGCCACCTGACCCGACGCCGACTCATCCTGATCCACTCCACGACAAGAGTCAAAATAATTCACCTGATCATCAGATCAGGTAAAAACTTTTGTTGGGCCCCATTTGCCACGAAGCCCCGAACTACTCCGATGTGGACTGCCGCAAGGTACGTAACGTTATGTTGGTCCTCACTTCACCGTTCATCCTCCGTTGCAATTTGGGATGTTCCATCAATGGTTTTGGGTGGTTAAGAGAAATGATTGTAGGTAATTAAAATATTAAGAATGATAATAAAAAAGTTTAAATATTTTTAATAAATTAATATGTAAAAAATTTATTAAAGATATTTAAATAATTTAATTTATGTTTTTTGATGTCTTTATTTTTACTATTTTCTTAAAATAAATAAATTTAAAAAATATTACATATCAATTTCAATTTTAAAAAATAAAATTTTAACATTAATTTTGAAAATTTGTAAACTAATTAATCAAAAATCAAACTGAACTTGAGTTTAATGTTCCAAACATAAGTTCATAATGTTTTATCATCTAATTCATGATTCCGTAATTCCGTTGCCTGAACATCATTAACTCCTTTTATTGTTATACCTTTCACGACACTTTCATTACAACAGAATTATTAAGTAATGATGACTATTAATAACAGTGGCAAATAGGACTTAGCAGAAGCTAACCATTCCTTAAAATTAGTAAGATTAGAGTGAAATTTGCTATATCATAATTTTAGAAGTAGATGTCTAAAGTGAAATTTCAGCTTATCTCCCTTAACATATTTGATCATTTAATTTACAGCTGCTCAGCATCAAAAACCAATGGCGTTTGGTCCCCATTTTTCTATTTCGATTCCCCATTATTGATTTGGTTTCAGAAAAGGGGAAACTTTAAATTGATATAGATTTTTTTCCATTTTAGTATTATTGTTTCGCCACACTTGGGCATTGCCTGTTAATATTTACAATGTGGGCTGGAGTAAGTTGGGCCCAGCTTTAAGCTTTTGTTTTTTTCTGTTGGATTTAAGCTTATAATATGTTATAATTGTTTATTTTAATCCTTTTTTTTTAATTTTGGGTAAATAGATAGGATGTGGTTTTTAGTAGAATTTATATAATTTATATTTTTTGTGCAGAAAAAGATTTAAATGCATGATAAAAGAAAATTTTGGAGTTAATTAAATATTATTTAAAAGTTAAGGGACTGTATTGGGGGAAGAAAAGTAACCTTCAGGGATCTAAGTCTATGATTATAAAGTTATAGAACTAAATTGTTCATTGTATAGAAATCGGAGGACCAGATTGACATTTTATTATTAAAAAATTGCAAAATGATCTAAAAACCCGACACGGGTTTGGTGTCGACGCTACCTATTAGGTGTGGACACCATGCATTAAGCCTTTCAAATATATATATATACATATGCAGGATGAAATAAATAAGAGTGCCGATACCCAAGTTATAGTGTTGACACACAAGCACTTTTAGCTTCGAAAATTTTTATTTTGTTACATGTCCAACTTTTCTCAGTGGGATTTTCTTAAATTTTATAAGATATTCAGTAAAAATAAGATTTGAGAGATTTTGCAAATTAAGAAAGGGACAACAATGAGAATTTTAACATAAATAAATTAAAATTTAAGATTTTATATTGTGAAATTAGTTTTGTTTGTATTTAATTTTTTTATGATGTTAAACATTTTTATATTTATTATAAAATATTTAATTTTTTGTTTTATTATAAATTTATTTAGTTATTTAAGGTTATAACATAAAATGATTATTCTAATATAAAACTTTATAATTTTTATACTTATTATTTTATGTAAAGTATATGTTATTATTTTTAATACTTTTAATGATTAATCACTATTAAAATTAATTTTACGAGTATAACTGAGATTGAAACAAGATTTTATATAATAATTTTTAGTAATATATATTATAAATTAAATAAAAAAATTAAAGTGATTTATGAAGTATTAGTGATAAGTAAACTTAAAATTTTTTTTATAACTTAAGAAGTTTCACGAAATATAATATATTTTTATTTATTTAAATTTATATAAAAATATAATGAGTTAATAAATAATGATATGTTTAATATAACTTTAAAAAATGTATTAAGCAAATTAAAAAATTTTGTTGCTATATTTATAACAAATACCTTAGAAGTATATTAATTTAAATTTTATATTAGTAAATTATAATAAAATTTTTTTGAATTTTGAGTTGAATTCGGATCTCATACTTTTCAAACCTTAACATGAGAAGCATCTAATAAGGGATAATGACTACTAAGACTACAAGAGGGTTCTCAATTAATTATAATAAAATTTGATGCAGTAAAATTTTAACTTTTAATGTAACTTAAAATTAATTTAATTTTTAATTAATTTATTAATATTATTTAATTTTAATTATTTGAATAAAATAAAAAAAATTAATATTTAATTAATTATAATTTTTATAAAATAATATTTAATTATTATTATTACTATACTATTTAAAATAACAATTATCTTTATTAGAGTCAAATTAATTCATCAATGCCGGTATCTCTTTCGATTAATAATGGCCTTCACCAACAAACTGTTGTTCCGAGTGGAAGGAACTCAGTTTCTCTTAAATAAGGTCTCGAGTTCGAGTCTTATAAATGGAGAAACAGAAATTGAGAGAGCTTTCCCCCTAATGGGGTCTGACGTGACTCGATTCCAAATTAGTCGGGACCCAAAGTGATTACCGAATACTGAGAAATTAATAAAAAAAAAAAAAATAATGACTTTCGTACGTCACAATCAAACAAATCGCCAAAAAGGAATGAAACTCGCAATATAATATAATTATAAGGTACGAATCAGAAGAAACCTTCTTTCATAAAAGCAATACTAAGGACAGTCGACCTTCGCCACTCGCTCCGTCATTCTCCTCACCGTAACTGCTTTCATCCGATGGCTTACGAACTTTTTCCCTTTCTAATTTTGAAATGGATTTTAAAAATCCTTGTCTATTTTGTGCACCAGAAAAAACATATACATGCATTGAAAAAGACATGGTTGAAGGGAAATGATCGATTGAGGACTCAATTGTGGCTGGAAGGCAAAATTCTGCAAAAATCAAAGGAATTTGGGGAAATTTAAAGGTAAATTCTGTTTCAATTCAAGGTGTCTTGGTGCAGAAATAGGAAATTTAAAAAGATGAGAGGGGATTATGAGTGAAAGCTAGCAATTTAAAAGATGTTAGGGTTTAGGGATTCCATATTTTTCTCTTCACCTCAAAAGAATTTCTGGGTGTTTTAGGAGTTGAAAGAGGGTGAAATTCGTGGAGGAGAAGGGCAAATCCAGAATTGGTCCCTGATTACTTCTTTGTGTTGTGATTTCAAACCTGTCCCATGTTGTAGAATTCATAACTTAAATTCACATAGAAGCGTCTAATTGTTGTAGTTATTAATTTGGTTGTAGGGTTAAAGGTTGCAGTAGAGTGGTCATGGATCGGCTCAGTGCTTCTGCACGTCCCATAATAGTTTCTGATCTTGATCATACAATGGTAGGTTTCATAAATTCTCGCTTCACTCCGAAGTGATGTCGTGCTTGTATTGCTATTAGTTACTTGAATTGGACATGGTGCTCTGTCTGCAGGTTGATCATCATGATGTTGAGAATGTATCCCTACTCTGCTGCTACATATATCATGCCAGGTGGAAATAAAAAGTCCCTGCTAGTTTGGAGTGTTGGCTGATGGTTTAACTTGAGTATAGGTATACATAGAAGTATATAGCTAGCATTTATTGGGAACATTAGGAAAGCAAATTTATCCTAAAATAATAAACTGATAAAGTGAAGAAAACTTTTAGATTAAATTCCTGTACCTAGAACCAGTACTAGGACTAAGTTACATTTTACTTTGATTGGAACCTATTGACATTTTTGCACCAACTTTTATTATTTTTCTTTATCTAATGTATCTACTACGAAATGCTGTTTCCACTTTTCATTTCTTGTTGGAATACTTTATGATCTATGTTCAGAAAGAACCATCGTTTTTAATTCTTCTTTCTTCAAGATCCATCTGGTATTGAGAAAACTCTACATGAATGCATACATAAATTGAAAGGGCAATGTGGATACAAGCAGGGAAAAAAGTTTTGGGTTTGGGTGGATTGTGTATTATCTACACAGATTGGTGAGATTTCTTTATATGTTCTTCTATATCTGCTCAATCTTCGCATCTTTTCAATTTAAACTAAGATGTCATATCTGTCCTAATTTATTTACCTTTCTTGCATTCATCTCTCTGTGGATATATGGTAGTAAATGTCTCTAACTTGGAAGACCACTAATAGGAATTTGCATGTGAACTTAATGGCTTTGAGCCCTTGATTTCTATTTTAGTATATTTATATAGAGACCAATCCATGGGTGTTTCTTAATCTGATAAATGCTGCTTTAGGGCAAAAGATTGTTTTAAACCTTATCAAAGACTTGGATGTCATAGCATTTCAAGAATCCCAAGACTACAGTCCCAAGGTTTAACTTGTCATACAAATGCTTCATTTTACATATTTTCTTTAGGCAAAAAAAAATTTTCAAATCCAGATATTAGCTGTACTTAGGGCTGTTACTAACAGTTAGCTTTTCAACTGACATTCTTGTGCTGACTTTTATAGGTAATATGCAGTGCTGTTATGCAACCACTGGAAAGATGAGTTCTAAGGTAAGAAAGTTAGAACATTATAATGTGTAAACCAACTTTTCGAAATGATTCGCTTAGATGATGGATTTGTGGATTTCAGGAGGGCGAGGGTTCCCATGGGTTTACTTGGATGCATGTACAACAGACATAGCTGTAAGGATTAAAAATGAAAGACCATTCAGCCTGGCTATTCTAAATAGATATTAGATTTTATTCCTGACATTTCCGGCTCCGGAGTATTTAGTATTCAATTGAAGTAAATGTCCTCTAGATGTTAATATTTCATTTTTTATGTATAAAACTATATACATAGTCACAAGATACTGAAATCATTCCCTTTGTAACTTTTATTATTATTTGTTTAGGGTTTGAACTAAGTTCTCAAACTTAAGGTGGGTATGAATAAATTAATTACATTTCATTTTTTAAGAACAACAACTATCTGTTTTACTCGTTGAGTTCAAAAATGTATATATGGATCAAATGCCAAAGCTTTGTTTGGGTTGAAAGTATTTGCAAGTCCAATTATAGTCTATCACCAAATAGTCTATCCAGTACAACTAATAACTTGAATTTGAATAGGGATCACAGAGATAAATCTGAGCTTTTCTGGTATTTGGAGATTCATGGATCAAAAACCAATCTGCGTATATAACACATTGTTTCAAAAGGGCTCACCAAATACCACATTCAACCAGTATTCTTCTGTGTGTGCAATTAAATGGAAAATAATCAAACATAAGAATAAATCAAGCAATTAACAAGAATAAAAATCATCACATCCACAAAATCAGGACACTAGATTTTCTAATGTAAAAATTCCTTAAGGGAAAAAAACAACATGACCTAGTCCAGTAAAAACACATCCACTATAAAAATAGCATTAATCATCACCAAAACAAAGTTGGAAGTCAAAATCTCCAATCAAATTGTGAATCTCATTAAGTGCGCTGAGAGTGTACCAAGGGGAATTGGAGACCAAATCACTCTTGATCATCTGGCAAAACCATAACTCCTCTACTACCTTTCTGCTGCTATTGCAAATTGCAAATCACTCTCACTGTCTCTCAACTGCTTTATGCAATGAGGATCAACACCAGCTGCTATTTAAAGCTCCACTGACTTGATACATTCAAAGTCCAAGCTGCATGCAGTTCATGTATGCGTTCACGAAGAGTTTTCTAACACCACACAGATGGATACATACAACAAAAGAATCCTGAAGAAATAAGCAACTAACATGGTTAGTTAAAATATTCAAGTATGGTATAAATTAGTCTCAGAATAAGTCCTCCTACAATTAATAACTTGGATTTAAAATTTTAAAATCTGCACACGTTAAGGGATTAAAATGTGACGATGCACCTTGAAATGATTTGTGCATATTGTTGCCATCCACCTTCATATATATAATCGAATTGTCCTTGATTTTGGGAATTGATCAAGGGAAGTTACTAGAAAAACTCAAAGAAATCCATGTCCTGCAAAAATGACTTAAAGCTTAGCATTATCTTGATGAAATGATAAAAAATCACTCTGAACTACTAAAGGAGGAGAAAGTGAACCCCTACCTTACTAGAGAGGGGCGTTCTTTGGAGGGTAGAAAATTATAGCTGAAAGCCTACAACTACGACAGATTTGTAAACACCATCATTTTTCATCAAGTTGTTAGATCTTGAAGCTACTTTGCAAGTCAGCCCATTGTTAAGCAAAGCAGCAGTGTTTGTGTCACAATCTTGGCAGTGACTTGGGACGAGTAAAGAGAGAATGCAGTACACATTGTTGGATCATTCATTTCTGACTTATCCTACTGGAAGTATCATTTCCCACATAAAAGGCAACATTAATGTCAAAGCATCTAGCACCTGCTTTCTGAAGAAAGATATTGCCTGAAAAGGGAGGCTTGAACTTGGAATCTTGGATCAATCACCTTTGAACTAATCCTATAGTTGACTTGAAAGAGGCAAAGGGTTTAATAAGATGCTACTAGATTCAAGACATGCACTAAGTTGGAGGTTACACAGTTGTAGGAAAGCAGTCCCTAAAATTATGGGAAATGTGAGATATGAAGATAATTTCTGGCACATAAAAGGAAAAAGGAAGTCACAAAACAAAGGGATCCTACATAAGCCTAACAAGATTTTGTTGTATCCTCTGTACAAGCAATACGGAACATAAAAAAAAAAAAAAAAAGAATGGAAAAATAGAAAAATCAAAGGCTAAATTGAATTTAGAGCACATAGAAAGCATCAATTGTAACATTAAAAAAACAGAAGAGGGATAAGTGAATTGCAGAAATGAAATCGAAGTAAAATAATAACAAAAAACTGTAAAATTCTATATAATTTGGAAAAAAAATTGAAAAAATTGTAGAATAAATGATAGAAATTAGTCAATCTTTAATGCAATGAATATATATTAATCAAGAGAAAGGAGCAATGGGAAACAATCATTTAATTCCAAGGCAGCTAACATCATAGATAGCAGAGGAATATACTAGTATATCATCAAAATGTATAATTTTGCTCAAGTAAAAGGAACTATAGAGATAGCTTGATATATCAGTTTTGATTCCTTGTCCTAAACAATAACAGTAGTAAAGCAAATAGGCATCACAATAAAATTATAAAGAGGTCATTTGGATACTTATAGGGTAAGTTCTGCACTCCCAAATAAAAAAACTTGTAAAACTGCAGCTTGATTTAGTCAGATTACAAGCTTATATAATTCAGCAAAGGCCATTTGTGTTTTAGTTCCAGCTCACAAGCTTGTTTAATCTGGAAAAGGTCACTTGCATTCCAGTTCCAACTTACAAAAAAATCTCATTTGAACATCGGCACCTCCTTGTTTCAAAAGTCTTCCCAATTCTTTAGAATGGAAAAGATGAGGTCCTGCAATATTGAATTTAAAATTCAAATTGGTTGGCTCGCCTAAGATCATTTTGCAAGCTCACTGGTGGTTGTGAATTCCCGTGATGCCAAAGCCAATCACTCCTCCCCTTTGAAATAATCTAAAAGCGTAAGCCATTTTTGAGGCAAGTGAATGCATGCATGTTCCCTGAGGAAAATAATTTTAACGTGGATAATAAATAGTATATACAGTACAGCTGATGAAACTAAAAAATGAATGTAGTAGTAACATTGAGGAGTGGCTTGGCTTTATTTACCCTATCAACAATTGGGGATGACAAGGTTCGTAGCTTGAGTAATGATCCCAGACCAAGAGCACTAGCAACCCAAATATATAAGAAAAGGCAGCAGAAGTCAAAGAAATGCATATCTGTTAAAGATTTTTCTAAATTCTCATATGAAAAGCATAAAATGGTGATGCCTATTTCAATTCACACTAGCTTTTATTACCTCATTCTGATTTATCTCAACGTAGGGGATGTTGTGGGTGAGAGTCCAGTAGTCTCCTTTCGCTTCAAAGCGCTGTCTTTTTAGATGCGGACACATCCCGATGTATAGGTACCCAAGCGAAGGAGGGAAGGCTTCCCTTGGCAAAGATCGTAGCTTCGGGCAGTCCCTCACTGATAAGTAACTAAGGGAGCTTAGGTTTTGGAAGAGCCCCCCAGGTATGGATTCCAAATTTTCTTCATTCCAGATCTTCAGAGAGGTTAAAGAAGAAGGCAGCACAATATCCAGAGGGAATTTCTGCGCAATTGTCAAATTTTGAAGAGACAAAAGGTTTTGGAGGCCTATCGTCAAAGCCCTACCTGAGATTGATAGCCTCTGAAGCAATGTGAGCTGGTACATTGTATTCGGCACCCTCTTAAGATTCTTACAACCCCATAATTGAAGCTCTGTTAAGTTTGGGGGCAAACCCCCATCTAAAATGAACTCGATGCCAGGGCAGTCTGTCATCGATAGCATTTGAAGAGATTTCAGCTAGTACATCGTATTTGGGAGGGATATGAAATTCTTACACGTCATTATCTGCAACTTCTTAACATTTGGGGTGCATAATCCCAACCCTTCTGGTAAGGACTCTAAAATTTCATAGCTGCTAATGTATAATTCAACGAGATTGCTGACGCAATTAAGGGTGGGTAAACTTTTCAACATTTTACAACTCCAAATAAAAATGGATTGGAGTCCCGTACACTGCTGCAACATCCTCTCTGGAAATGATTCCAACCACTCGCTACCGTTATCAACTGTAAATTTCTTGAGAAACGCTGGTAGCTGATGACAACCCTCAGAAGAATACAAACATGGAACATTCCTTATTTCCAAATGTAGATTGCTATTATTATTGTCACCATCAGCATCCGGTAGAAACTCAAGACCTTTACAGTCTGCTATGTTCAAGAATTTAAGCGTGATGGGTAATTTGCCTCCGGGAAAAGACTTGAGAGAATCACAACCCCGAATTTCCAACTTTTCTAGTCTCGACATGAACATACTAGTGTTGCTGCTACTGCTTCCATCCACCTTCATTGTCATTGCATCGGCTAATGACACCAAAGCTCTACAACTCAAAAGGCTAAGATGTTTAAGATTAAAAGGCAAGAGGGCTTGATCTATTTCTGTCCCTTCCTTCCACAAACAAGTAAGATCATTACAACGTTGAATATTCAAAGTCTCAAGTGCTGTCAAGGATTGTGTAAAACTTTCAGGCAAGCAAGTCAGTTCTACAATATCCTGTATACTCAAGCTAGTAAGGGAAGTGAGATCAACCAAGCTCTTAAAAAGCACCCCATTGCAGTGTCCAATATACAACTCTTTCAATGATGGAAGACTCACATTCATAGGCAAGCAAGTCGGTTCTACAATATTCTCTATGCTCAAGTCAGTGAGGGAAGTGAGATCAACCATGCTCTTAAAAAGCACCCCATTGCAGTGTCCAATATACAACTCTTTCAATGATGGAAGACTCACACTCATAGGCAAGCAAGTCGGTCCTTCAATATTTTGTATTACCAAGTTAGTGAGGGAAGTGAGATCAACCATGCTCTTCAAAAGCTCCCCGTTGCAGTAGTCAATAGACAACTCTTTCAATGATAGAAGACTCGTAGGCCAGCAAGTCATAGCTTCGCAGAGTAAAACCTCCAACTCTTTAAGTGAGGAAAGGTTGTTGGGTAGTCCTAACAACTTAGCACAACAACAAATCACAAGCCTACGAAGACAAGGGAATTCACCTTCACTTCCAGTTAGAGAAGTCCATTCCTTCCAATTTGACATGTTTTGAAATGTCAGTTCCTCCAGTGATCGAAAAGAGTCATGCCGCCCATAAAACTCAGGACCTACAGCTTCTATTGCCTCCATGCCTTCAATAATCAATTTTTTGAGAACAGGTAGTAGGCCAAGTGATGGTAACGAAGTGCATCTCGAACAATACCTAAGCTCCATGGATGATAAATTCAAAAACAAGGATGGATCACAAATCCAGTTTGGGAAACTTTGGCCACCATAAGAAGAAATTTCGAGACTTTTCAAATTTGAATGAGGTTTTAACCAATTGATGAGCACTTGCATTTCGAGGACTGATTCATCTTCATCATCAAGAGCAGTCCACTCCAAGACTAATTCTTCCAAACCATGGATCTTGTCTAGGTTGGCCTCCCAAGCGTCTTGAACATCCAAAACATTCTATAGATCTAGAATAGACAGTCTTCCTTGAAGTTGCGACAAGTTCTTCAATTCAGATAATCTCATCATTCCACTTGCCTTCCCCACAATAAATTTGGACAATGTTACAAGATTTTTAAGATCGCCTATTCCTGACGGCATCTCTTTTAAATGTGGTGTATGAGTGATATCAAGATGATGGAGATCAATTAGATTCCCAATTGTGGTAGGCAACTTAGTAAGCATTTGACAACCAGATAATAGTAGTGTTTGCAAAAAAAGAAGAGAACCCACTGATTCAGGTACACATGTGATAGATGAACAAGACAAATCAATGTACCACATATGTTTCAAATTTTCAAAAGAATTCGGTAGCTTGCTTATCTGATAGTTGCAAAGAGATAGCACTCTTAAGCAATTTAAAGTTGGTAGGACATTATGCAAGATGTTAGACAAATAGAAGCCATTGCGGTGACTGAGTGCTTCGGTTACTTTTAGCGGTAAGAATGTTCTCAAATGCTTTAATTTATGCAAGACTCTGAATCTTTCTGAGAATTCATAAACATTTGGAGTGAATGACAAATGACGAGCCTTCTCTAATTTTTCATCACCCATACTACGTTCAAGATTGCAATATATTTCTCCAGCAACATCTATAGCTAAATCATTTATAAGGTCATGCATCACAAAGTGTGATTTATTTGTGCTTGATTGTTGAAAGAGTGATCTTGATAACAACTCTTGGAAATATTGATGACCGATCTCCTCTTCCATTTGCTTCTTTCCACGTGACTGTTGTTGTAATAGGCCCTCAGCCATCCATAACAAAACCAACTCCTTTTTGTCAAATTCATAGTCTTTAGGGAACAAAGCACAATAAGCAAAGCATCGCTTCAAGTGACAAGGAAGATCATTGTAGCTCAATCTCAAAGCAGGAAGAATTCCACTTCTATCTTCTGATAAACTCCATATGTCACTATTTAATATATTTTCCCACTCATCACGACACAACTTTCCCCGCAAGACACCACCCAGTGTTTTTAGTGCCAATGGCAATCTCTTGCACCTCTCAACAAGCTTCTCACCAACATCTTGTAGGTCTAGGTGCACATCAAGGTTCTCTTTCCCCAGTGCATGCCATGTAAATAATGGCAAACAAGCATCATCTTGTAGCAATTGTAAATTGTAAACTCCAACATCTCCTCTCATCATCATCCCAAAATCCTTATTTCGAGTTGTGACAATTATTTTACTTCCAGGTGCTCCTGACATGAAAGGTCTCTTCAATTTATCCCAATTGCCGTATTCCTTATTCCAAACATCATCCAATACAAGAAAAAACTTGCGCCTAGATAACTCCTCTTTCAATTTCGTTTGAAGTGAATCAAAATCATCAAGATCACACTTTCCACTAGTTACCTGTTCTAAAATGGTTCTTGTTATTTTTGGAACATCAAATACATGGGCAACAGAAACCCATGACTTCAAGTCAAACTTGCCTTCCAATTTTTCATCATTGTAAATGAGCCGAGCAAGAGTTGTCTTGCCTATTCCACCCATTCCAACAATGGGAATGACAAAGTCTTGTTCGAGACTACCTCCATCTTCTAGCAACCTCTGAAGAATAGCTTGTTTATAACTATCTCGACCCAACACCATATCTTCAAGAAGAGAAGACTCGGTAGTCTTTTTGCAACTACTTTATGAGACTTATCTTCAAGTTTCAAAGCCAGATTGAACAGGCCAAAAGTATGCATCTCCTTTTCAAAACGCTCCAATCTAACTTTCAGATAATTCACCATGGAATCAATCTTTTGATTGGGTTTGGCCTTAGATCTAAATAAATTCATGATATTGGAGGGGAATTTTTGTCGTTTGTTGGGTCTAGCATCAGGTTCTGCAGTCAATTCGGACCTCCTGGCATCAATCACAAACTCTTCAAGTATGTCCTCCATATCATAAGCCAAGTCCTTGAGATCATCAAGATATGACTTCACAAACATGTTGGCGCCTTGATTTTCTTCTGCATGTTGAAGTATAGCTGTGATTTTGGACAATAGAGTCTTCCAGCTTTCCATCTGGGCACGTACTTCCTCCTCTGAATTTTGTAGCTGATCACTTATATATCCAATCAACTGATCACTTATATATTCATTCAACTTTTCACGTAGCCAGTCAAATATACCAGGTAAAAGAAAACCTCCAGCAAAAGATAAGAACTCCATTGGATGGAACAACTTTTCTACATAAGAGAAAGAAATGAATTGAAATACAAATTAGGCTAATCTATTAAATACCTCACACTATTATCAAATTAGTATTTTATCCTAATGGATTGATTTAATTCGTTTCGCGTGTTGAAATTAAAAATAGCAAAGATGATAGAAAGAAAGCAAGAAAAATATATATCATAGAGTTTGATTTATATCTTCCTAAAAATATTAATTAGAAAGTATTAGTACACATATACATACCTTAATTATGTTGTAGCTGCTTTTTCTTTCTCACTGATGGTCGAAGCTAAAAAGTAGTTTTTTTGTAGAGAGACCAGTTAAACTTAATTTGGTAAAATATTTAGAAATCTGTGTCAAATAAATAAAATATTGTGTCAAAGCAAATAAAATATTAGATTGAAAGAGACAATAAAACAATAATTAGGAAAGAAAATTTAATCATCATTATATAAATTAAAAACAAACCTTAATTAAGAATAATTGGATACTCTAATGAATTAAAACACAATCAATAAAAAATTCTAAAATAAAGATATATTTAAACAGGACTAATTAAAACACTTAATATTATTTGTCTGATTCAATCAACATAATGGTATATATAGAGGTTGTTTAATGTAAAAATGAAAAAAATAATAATAATAACACACTCATAGAAGTAATATATCATGGAAGTAATATGCGAAGAGATATATCCATTAAAAGATTGCAACAAGCCAAAGAAAACATATAGGAAAATGAAATTTGAGTAAAAATAATTTAGCCATCCATAGTTGGGGATTAATTAAGAAGCATATCTCTGCTTTAACGCTCAAAGCTGGAAGCGCGAGTGGAGATATTTTCTGGAAAATAACTGCAACAATGGAAGAGGATGGGAAAACGAGAGAGACTGTGGATGGTAGAAGGAGATGGATGAAGTTCTGAGAGAGAATATTTAGGTTGATAAGGAGTGTAAAATGACTGATTTGAATGTGCTACTAAAGAAGAGTTAAATCACATATCCACTGCTGCATTATATACTGATAGCAAAGTTTTAAAAACCGAACCGGAGGTCAAACCGTTTTGACCTCCGGTTCCCG
>BPVZ01000225.1:217811-228005 GCA_020521535.1 Rubroshorea leprosula | reverse complement strand
AATTAAAATTTTATGTTTTTAGATAAGATTTGATGTGAGAGTGATTTATGAGAAACATTGTCAAACAAAGTAATGGTGTAGCTAATCCACATCTAGTGTATTCAAAGGGAAATTATTATTTATGATAAAATCTTAAAAAATTAAATCTAATCAACAAAGTGAGAGATATTGATCCAGTAAATATTTCTAAATATTATATAAAATATTAATAATTATAAATTTAAAAATTCATTGGTTAAAACTTTTTTTTTTTTAACAAATTTACAAGGGATTTGATTCGAATCATTGCCCTGAAAATGAAAAATACATTTATACGTAACCTAATATCACTGAACTTTAAGGCCCAAGTGCTATTGGTTAAGACTTAAAAGGATATTTTTATAAATATAAAATCATCTCAATCATTACATCGTAAATGTTGATAATTTCTGTAAGGTTTAGAGATGTATAGGTACGAAAATTCTAGCTTGTAAATTTATTCCTCCACAGATAATTGAAAATGAATTGATTGATTGATTAAGTCTAGATTTCAAAACAAATTACTACAAATTTTGCTTCCATTATGGGATTTAACCCCCTTGAAGGATATGTATCTTAGCTCATACAATTACCCAGTCATTAAGAAAAGAAAAAAAGAAAAAAATTACAAAATGATATGAAATTGTTGAATATGCACTTCGATTTTTTTTCATCTCCCTTTTCCACCAACATACAATTAGAAAAAATTTTCCAATCCATATCCTAAAAGGCACAAATCAAGGGTGTAATTAATATAGTTTTTATAATTAATTTGTATGAAAATTATAAATATTAATCGAATTTTTTTAATATGTGTCTTTGGAGTACATGTTAATAGTGTTTTTGGTCATAAATATAAATAAACTAACATTAATTTCAAAATTATTGCTATTTAGACAAATTTAATTGGAAGAATGATAAATTAAATGTTAATATTTATTTTTTTTAAGTTTTTAATATAGGTCTTTATAATATAGGTTAGAAAAATCTATATTAATTTTAAATTAATCGTTTAATCAATTAAAATTATTTATATGTGAATAATATTAAAATAAATATTAATTTTTATAATTTTTTATATAAATTAATTATAAAAATTATATTTATTATATTTTTAATGTATAAATTTTTTTTTTAAAAATCCTTTGATCTAGATAAGTAAAAAATAGTGAATCATGACGTGGGAGTCGAGGACTGGACCTTTGGAGTGAACGGGGGTGGGTAAGTGGTGGGACCGTCCTAGTTGAAGAACCTAGAAGGCATTCACCAATCCTGGCTATGTTCGGTTCATCAGTTGTTAAGTGTCAATACCACATAAATTATATATTTTTTCATATGTTTTTAATTAGTATATTTAAAAATATTAATTTATAAATTTGTGCTATGTTTTTTTTTGGTGTTTATGGTCAGAGATTATAAGGACGTATTGCTTACATTAACATTATTTATTTATTAATATATTTAATTCTTAAAATTATAATTTAATTTTAATTAGTTAAAAATAAATATTAAAGATAATTATTTTATTATTTTGTAGTATGTTTATAATAATTAAATTAAATTAAATTAAATTACCATTTAAAAGATAATATTTAAAAATTTATATACTCATGACATTATTGTGTGCCAAGTTGGTGCTAACACTCATTATACAAGTATCACACATTGAATCACTAATCACGTTTACATTACAAAGAAATAGCCCTTGCCACGGCTTTGAGCTAATGAAGAATATGGAAAACCAGTGTGAACTGATATGCGTTCACTTGAAGCAAGGTCAACTAGGCATGCGGCAGACGTGAACAGACCAGAAGTTGATTGCTCTATGGGATCATCATTTCCCAATCTGCAGGACATGTAATAAAATGGCATTTTTTAAGAAGGCAATGCGGTTTTACTAGACATACTTTTGCATATTTAACATAATGAATTCTACCAACAAGTTACACAGATTCAGAAATATTTTAGCTGGCCCTCATACACAAGCTCTTTCACATTCTCTTCAATGCTGCACTAATCAACGATTAGGGTGGAAACAGAACCACCTTGAGTATCTAAAATACAATGTGTTTCTCCAACAGAAGCAGCAGTGACAGTCCATCCATCAACTATTACAAATGTAGCAGTAGTACCAGATGCTTTTCCTGGAGAATTAAATGAGGACAGGGGGCATTAGCATTATCCAATTGGCGGGAGATACTAACAAATACAAACTTATGTATAAGAGAATCCAAAGCCCAAACTTTATCTTATTTAAATCAACTAGTTTATAGGTTTCAGCTATCCTAATTTAATTGATATTACAGATTGAAGTTTTAGTGTTAGAATATTTTGGTTATAGCTGAGAAACACTCTCTTTTTCTTTTTTCTTTTTTTTTCCTTATGAGGTACTAATTCCAATTACAATTCAATTGAATAGGTAACAATATCAAGCAACACTTCACAAAACAATCATCAAATCACTCTTCTATGGTATCTGGGATGGAATCAGTGAACTTGGGGAACTGACATCAGCCTCAGTGGGTAACCTCGGTGGACAAGAAAAGAAAGGCTTGGGTGGAATTTCCAAGGAATTAAGGTTCCCTTGCAACATTTGCAGGACTCTGCACATTGGCGGCCTGTCTGAGGGGTTAGTTTGTATACACCACAAGCCTACTATTGTCATCTTCCTTGCTCTTTCTTTATCATCCTCATTTGTAATGCTCCAAATTCCAGGTTCTTCATCCAATTCAAGACGCCTGTAAATCCACTGTGGGAAATATTCACTGCTATGATCTGATTTAGCATTGATATTTTCCCTCTCCCCAACCATCTCTAGAACCATCATACCGTAACTATAGACATCAGACTTATGGGATACCCTTCCAATACTTCTAAAAAATACTTCCGGAGCAATATATCCGATCGTTCCCCTTGCATCTGTCATTGAAACCATACTCTCTTTTCGGGGGCACAATTTAGCAAGGCCAAAATCAGATATCTTGGGGCAGAGGTCATCATCTAAGAGAATGTTATGAGGCTTGATGTCAAAATGCAAAATGCGCATGTTGCATCCACGGTGCAGGTACTCTAATCCTTTGGCTATGCCAACTGCAATGTTGTATAGGGTTTCCCGCTTTAGTTGATTATCAGCGTTCAAAGGATTTTCTTGATGAATGAACTTCTCCAGAGATCCATTTTGCATAAACTTGTAGACCAGAGCTCGTTGATGACCCTCAAAACAAAACCCCAAAAGAGTGACTATGTTAACATGGGACGTTCTGCTAATGCTCGCAACCTCATTCATAAATGATTCCCCATTGTCCTTCATTTTGTTCAAGACCTTCACTGCAACCTGACACCCATCAGATAGCTTCCCCTTGTAAACAGCCCCAAATCCTCCTTCACCTAATTTATCTCTGAACTTGTTTGTCATTTTCTTAACATCTTTAAAACTATATCTCTTCGGAGCCAGACGCCCATTGCTTCTTAGGAAAGCTTCAATATCATTACAATATTTTTTCTTCAAGTTGACGTTGCCCCCACGTGAAAGGTTTGAAGAGCCATAATTCTGTTCATTGGAGCGAACCCGCACGATAAGGATAGACATGATTATTAGAACAACAGTTGAAACTGCAAATCCTGCGCTAGAAAGAATGTTGAGTGGTCAAAATCCAATTTAGAGAAACATATGCTGCCAAGAATAAGAGATGTTGAAGGGATATATTACCAACTCCTAGCTTCAATGCTAATTTCCCTGCAATGAAAATTACAAAGAAATGCAGAGTTAGTGAAGAAGAAAGATGCTCAAAAAACTAATTGTTATTATCCTCTGAAAGGATCAAAAACAGAAAAATGTAAGAAACAATATATTCGGACAGACCAACATACATCATGTGCACAATTACGGATGCGGGCTTTAAGTCGATACTCCTACCTTTTCTGTTTTTGGAACAATGACTTGAGCATCCGCCATCTTTTCGACATACATGACAAGGATCAGGATCAAGATCAGGATCATGATCGAGACCAGGAAGGTGGATTTCAACACGTATGGATAAGTTGGCAGGCAATGGTGTAAAGTGGTCTTTGTTGTATGAAGGGAGGTTCTTAAGTGGGAAATCAAATACAAGAGAACAAGTCGAAGGTACATTCAAATTGGTATCAAGAGGTGCATCATAGATCCTATAGTATACACTGCGGTTGTTGCAGCTTCTGTTTATGTGAGTGAAGTATTCGGGGATGGCATTTTTTCGATGGCTTTTGCTACAATTGAGAATAGCAACTGCGGAAAGAATACGGAAAGAGTTACCAGTAGAGTTGGAAAGAGGCAAATTGGAAAACAATTGACAATCAGGAGATTGTAAAAGCTTATCATCCTGAATGGTAATGTTGTTCTCCCATAACCTCTCCCCTTGGGACATTCCTTCAAGTGTATACCATCTTCCTCTTCCCTTCTCCAGTTGGATCTTCTGAACTGTTTCATTGCACCCATCAATTAGGAAAATCCCACACCCAGGTGCACTTAAATTTCCACTAACAGTGGAAAGGAACCACGGTGCAGTAAAATTACCGCATTTAAAGGGCGGGCAGTTTTTAGGCCCCCGCTCTTCTTCGCCAGCAGAAAGAAGAATTTCAAGAGAGGTGAGAACCAGAAAAAGAAACAAGGATACAGCAGCAGGAGGCATTAGGAGAGAGATTCCAAATTCAAGAACAAACAAAGACAACAGAATAACAACAGATAGAAGGAGCTAAGTTCCCTCTGAACAAACCAGGTGTCTTTTGTAAATCCCAAACTAGAAAAACTGACCTATATCCCTTGATTCTGCCATGCTCCTTTATACTCCGTTATTTATTATTTTTACAAATATTCTCAACAGTTGACTTGGGATTTGGATGGGAAGACTTGGGGTCAACAGACTGAATGCGAGGAAGGTGGGTTAAACATCGAAAGACAAATCTTTGCATAAAATTAACAACTTGGTTGCTTGCCTTGAAGAAATTCAGTGGTTGATTTTTGCTAGTGCAAGATACAAATTAACATATCATATATAGCAATTTAGAAATTCAGTGGTTGATTACTCTAGTGCTGTCTGGGATGTTATTTCCTCCATATTAGAAATTCCATCCACATGCTCTTTGGCAGTCATTTTTGTCTTGGTTATGTCACAAGGCCAAACGGAAACTATTATATAGCAGTCTTCTAAGGTTAGCATGGTTCGTAGTAATATACTATATATGGATAGAGAAAAATACTAGAATTTACAAACAATCATTTAAAAGTGAGTTTATAATTGTAAGTCAAATACAAGTAGACATCCATGACAAGGTACTTGGTTTTGCCAAAGCGAAAACCTACCCTATGACTAGCAATATTGCCTCAAAATGGAGATTAAAATTTTTGTGCAGAAATTGATATATCCTTTTTGTATAGCTGATTCATTCTTTATATATACATATTGGTAGCAACCTATATTATAAAGCGCTACTTTGTGTATAGTAGAAGTTTTAATAATAAAATTTATATTTTATTAAAAAATTATCATATCTTAAAAATGTCGTGTAAACTACAAAATTATAATTATAGATTGAAAAAGACCCTATAAATGTAGAGTCTTGTTCCTTTAAAATAAATGATTAATTTTTAATATTCTAACTCAGGTTAGACGGTAAACTAACATTCTCTTAATAAATTATACCTTGATTGCTGCATAAATTTTTTAAAAAAATTTACTAATGCAAGACACAATGAAGGATTATGCTTCATGTAGGCTTTCCGATTAACCCATTTGCACATTGAATTGATAAAAGATAAAGCAAGATTAAAAGATGGTGACAATTCGCACACACCTTTAAATCTATGATCTTGCAGAAAACAGACTTAAAGAAGGAATATAGTTAATTAATTGGTTAGTTATCCGTAGAAACTCTACTAGCAAAGTCAAGATGGTCTATTCCAAGTTAAAACAGAACATTTTCACCGAAACTTCAGAAAGTGGTTTGGTAAGCACGAAAAGGAAACGGAAAAAGTCTCTGGTCTAAACGTGCAGGCCAAGTTAGAAAAACAAGGCAACGTTTTTCTTGGGTTAAAAAATAGAACATTTCTAATCTGTATATGTTTTAAAAATATGGAATAGGAATATATTTATTATATTTTTTTATAATTAATTTGTATTAAAAAATTAAATTTTAATTTTAATTTTATTAATTGTTAATTAAACGTTTGTACAAGATATTGATTATTAAAATAAGATCAATTTTTTTGACTTTTTTTATAAAAGTTAAATTTAAAAAGATATAATTAATACATTCTTAAAAAGCACATGTTAGACAAATTAAAAAAACTGATCTTTCTAACATGAGGAGATAGATCGAGGGTGCCTTAATTATGTTTTTTTAGTTATTAATTTGTATTAAAATAATTAAAATTGAACTTTAATTTTATTAATTAATCAAGTAAAAACTTTCATGTGACATTAATAATTAAAATAAGCTTAACTTTTGTGATTTTTTTAAAAAATTAAATGTAAAATAGGGCAATTAATTGTCAAGATTCATTATACATGCATCACTCATTGAATCACTAATCACATTTACATTACAAAGAAATGGCCCTTGCCATAGCTTTGAGCTAATGAAGAATATGGAACCAGTGTGAACTGATATGTTCTCACTTGAAGCAAGGTCAACCTGCCCTACGGCACATGTGAACAGACCAGAAATTGATTACCCCAAGTACGGCTGGGCATTTGAAACCAAACCGATGAGTTACTCAAAGACCGAACCAAAAAAATGAATTCGGTTTGATTTCAATGGTTTTTGGTTTTTGGTTTTTTTGATTTTAGTATTAACCAAATATACTTCAATTCGGTTTCGGTTGAGTCTCTTAAAAATCAAAAACTAAAAATTCGCTCCTTTAAAACCAAAATTATGATAAATATGACAAAATATAACAAAATATGATAATATATCTGATAAAATATAATCTATTATTAGAAAAATAATTGATTAATATTTATTTATCAAAAATCGAAACCAAACCGATTTTATTGGTAATCGAAACCAAATCGATTTTATTGGTAACCGAACCAATCAGTTTGTAAAAATTTTGGTTTCGATTCTCAAAATTAGAGAAAATTTTTTTTGATTATTTTAAAACCAGTTTCAATTTTAATCGAAACCGATTTTTGCCCACCCCTAGCCTCAAGGCATCATCATTTCCTAGGCTGCAGAACATGTAATAAAATGACATGTTTTAAGAAGGCAATGCAGTTTTACTAGGCATACTTCAGCATATTCAACATAACGAATTCTACGAACAAATTTCACAGATTGAGAAATATTTTAGCTGGCCCTCACACACAAGCTCTTCCACATTCTCTTCAATTCTGTGCTAATCAACGGTTAAGGTGGAAACAGAACCGCCTTGAGTATCTAAAATACAATGTGCATCTCCAACAGAAGCAGCTGTGACAGTCCATCCGTCAACTATTACAAATGTAGCTGTAGTACCAGATGCTTCTCCTGGAGAATTAAATGAGGACAGGGAGCGTTGGCATTCACTACTGGCAGGAGATACTACCAAATACAAAGTTACGAACGTAAGTATAAGAGTGAGTCGAAAGCCCAAACTTTTACCTGGGCTAAATGCGAATCCATCATACCCGAAAAACCCATTTATAGTTTTTCTTGGGCAAAAAGGCCCATATGTATTGGAACAAATCTTCCCCTCCTCCTACTTTCCTTTTTTGTTCTTTTTTTTTAAACCCAGTCATATTATATCGCAGTTGAAAACGTAAAATATATATTTTTATTTTTATTATGAAAAATTTTGGAATGTACGAAAATCAGAATAAAAATTTAATAATAATAAAAAATCATGATATTTTAACCATTAAAATATCAAAAATGATAATTAAAAAACTTGATAAATATTACTAGTATTAATAAATCAAAATATAAAAAAAAAATTATTAAGAGTAAATTAAAAGTTTTTCTAAAATATATGTTAAGATTATATTTTTATTATAAATTTATATAAAAATATATAAAAATTATATTAATTTTAATATCGTTACTATATAAATAAATTTGACTACATAATTTAATTTAAAAATCAACTTTAAATTTATTCGAGTGTTTAAACTTTTGTTTTTCTTAAAAATTTAACAACTACTTCAGCATATTTAACATAATGAAAAAAAAATAAAATTAAAAATATATTATTTAACAACTACTTCAGCATATTTATCAGGGGAAGGAAGGAATGGTTTCTATCTATGAACCCTTTATAAGTCCTCAACCATTAGATCGAAGACAAAAGAAGGAAAAGCAAACGTAAAAGTTGCAGCCTTTCTCTGCAGCTTCCTTTTTAAGACAAATCG
Organism: Rubroshorea leprosula; assembly: GCA_020521535.1. Classification (NCBI taxonomy): domain Eukaryota; kingdom Viridiplantae; phylum Streptophyta; class Magnoliopsida; order Malvales; family Dipterocarpaceae; genus Rubroshorea; species Rubroshorea leprosula. The sequence continues at coordinate 219,624 of BPVZ01000225.1, read as the reverse complement.
AGGAAAAATTAAATTACAGCGCAGAGTCGCCGGGTGATGTTTCATTGATATTTCTATCTTCCGCTTCAATCGCACCAAGAAACAGCGAAATTCCAACAATAAAATAATCGAACGATTCTCCTCATACGAACGCAAGAATTCTTCAACCCAATTGTCCAACACGTTCGTTGTTCACCGCCCCTTCAAACAAGGTGCCTCAATTTGGCAGAATGTTTTGGTCAGTTGTAACGCGGTAGCAGAGAAAAGCTATTTGACTCTGCGTCTCTGTGTTTGTATATATACGTAGATCTCGGATGGGGTTTCTCGCCTAGTATTTGGTGAAAAGTTGGAAATTTTTTTGAGGGGTTTTAAGAGATGAGTGGAGGTGGGCAACGGCAATCATCATCATCATCCCATCTTCAGAGTACCAGAGATTTCATCTGCCATGCCGGCGCCGGTGCCACTGCGGGTTAGCTTTGCTTAAAGCACTGCATTTTTGTTTTGTGTTTTAGGGTTTTGTCAATTCTCTTGTTGGGTTATGAATCCGATGAGAAATTGTGTCTGTGATTGATGCCTGCATAGTGAAGCGTTAGTAGCTTTCTTAATTTTGGCGAATTCTGGTTAATGGGTGTCTTTATTTATTTTTTTTTTTTTAATGTGAATTTTAGGTGCAATTGCGGCAACTTTTGTGTGCCCTTTAGATGTAATTAAGACAAGATTACAGGTCCATGGCCTCCCCAAAGCATCTCAGTCTGGTCCTAGAGGTATGGCGGATTCTGTGCCTTTGAATTAATGTTGTTTATCTGCGTAAACAAGCTACTAGAAGTATTTGGCTTGAATTTTTTGCTTATATGATACTGGATGGGTTGAGAATATTGTTTAAGTTAGAGAATTGATGATGTGAGTTTGTGAATTTGCATGTTAGGTGGATAAATTGAGACTAACATCTAGGCAGATGGAATTTAGACTGCATTTGTAACATCTAAAGTATGGATTTTGAGATTTGAGAATATAAGTTCATGATTGGCTTATATGATGGATGCTACATTTGCTGATGGGCAATTTTTTCTTTTTTTTTTCTCCCAAACTCAGGTAGTGTCATTATTACAAGTCTACAGAACATAGTAAAGAATGAAGGTTTCAAGGGATTGTACCGTGGGCTTTCACCAACAATAATTGCTCTACTTCCAAACTGGGCTGTGAGTATATATATTTTTTCCATATAATGCTATGGGTGCTGAAGATGCAACTGATTGGGAGAAACTTAGAAGTCATGTAATTTAGAACATGGATTGGGCATTCTATCCTTACGTAAATTTGGAAGAGGTTTCATGTTGTGAATGCTAATTTTGTTTTTCCAAAAGTTACTTCAAAATTAACCAATGCATTATCTTTTAAGTTGTCATGTAAAATGGCCTTTTAGATTAGATGCAAAATTCCTTTTTCTGGTCCCCTTAACCAATTGGGAGGTTGAAATGAGCATTACTGGGCACAAGTTAAGTGATATTTAACTACCATGCATGGCTGTGTTGTGTGCGTTCCTCAGAGGATTTGATCAAGTCCTAGGCATTGTTCTTTTGGTGAATGGTTTAAAGCAAAACTTTGCCTCCTTCATACTGACTGGAATTCTGGAATTCTTTAGCAAATGATGCAAAACACTGTTTTCCTTTAACTATTTAGCAAATGATGCAAAACACCATTTTCTACATACTGACAGGAATTCTCATTTTATATGTAGGTGTATTTCACAGTTTATGAGCAACTGAAAGGTCTACTCCATTCACATGGTTAGTTCTTCCTGATTTTCTCTTGGCTTTTCATTTGACTATTTGTT
>BPVZ01000225.1:150418-161261 GCA_020521535.1 Rubroshorea leprosula | reverse complement strand
CCGCCTCCGCCTCCGGTCTTTCAAGTAACCAAACTTAAGAACTCTCTCCTTCTCTCTTTCCTTATTTTCTCTGAAGAATGTCTGATAATGGTAAAGTTCAAGTCAAAAGAGCGTTCATAGGAGCAGGCTGCAACAGAATAGTGAACAACGTTTCATGGGGTGCTTGTGATTTGGTCTCCTATGGTGCCCAAAACGCCGTCGCTATTTTCTCTCCAAAGGTGTCACCTTTTCTATATCTTCTGAATGTAGCTTTTTCTCTTCTACTTTCATTAATCAAGGTTCCTTTTGTTCTTTGCAGTCTGCTCAGATTTTGACAACACTTCCGGGTCATAAGGCAGTTGTAAACTGCACCCACTGGCTTCCAAGTAACAAATTTGCATTCAAAGGTATGTTTTGAGTTGCAGTAGCAAAATGAAACTTGGGTTTTGAAGCATGTTATTTCAGATTGATAGTTTTCGTTACTAGTTGTTATCAGCAACAAAATGGTGGTTAAACCTTTCTGAGAGACAGATGCTTTAAGTAGTTCTGATATGATGGAATTAGCATTCAATTGAATTGGTGGTTTTCTTATTTGGGATTGTGATGAACTTGGTTGTCTTTTATTACAGCAAAACAATTGGACCAACATTATCTACTGTCTGGAGATGCTGATGGTGCCATTATTCTATGGGAACTATCTCTTTCTGAAAATAAGGTATCTAGCCCTTTGTTTTTTTATTTTTTTTTCTATTTTTTCCTTTTGTTTTCCTGCTACCTTGGATTTGGAAAAACATAAAAGTCACTTCCCGTTTAGGAGCTTAAAATGGAATATGGGGTGCTTTCAGATCTGAATTTTTTTTTCTGACAGGACTATGTGTGCTTTTGGATATTAATACTTTCAAGGATTTGGTTGAGTGATTTTCTGTTGGAAGTTCCATAAGAAATTCTTTCATATCTTCTTTTCTTTGCGATTGTCTACAGTGGAGGCATGTATTGCAATTACCACAACCCCACAAGAAGGGTGTTACATGCATCGCTGGATTTATGGTTTCTCAGAGTGAGGCTATATTTGCTTCTTCTTCTTCTGATGGTATTGTTTGCATATGGGATCTAGTCTTCCCCCCTTCTCCTGGAGGTGAGCTAATTGTTTAATAGACTTGATTATGAGTTTTGATCTCTCATTTTTCCAGATTTTAAATCTGAGTTCATTTTACTTAAGTTATTTTCTCTTTTAGTTATGTGGGCTTCCTGTTGCTGATTGTTTGTTGTTCATGCGCATTTTTTTCTTTTTCTTTTTCCATTATTTTTTAAAGTTTTCCTATTGTTAAAGCAGTCTTATTTTTCTTTCAACTGAGCTCTTTTACCCAAATGGTTTAAGTTAGGCAATGATGGTGCTACTGTAGTATATATTGGGAAAAATATATATTCTATTTTCTATAAGTAATAAGGTGTATATTAAGCATGCTACAGTTAAATTTTATATCTTCAGTATGTGTTGGTCTCCTTTCTGATGGTTAATCTGAACCTGTTTAAACTGCACTTTTAGCCTCCAGACAAATGTTATGGTAAAGTAGCATCTTCTATCTATGTATGGCTACAAACTGAAGGATGTTGGCTGATTACTATTAAATCTCAATGTCTTCTTTAGGTGACTGCAAATTGTCATGTCTGGAAACTCTGTCTGTTGGCTCAAGACCTATGGTGGCACTTTCACTAGCAGAACTGCCTGGAAATACTGGGCATATGGCCCTGGCAATGGGGGGATTGGATAATAAAATTTATCTTTATTGTGGAGAGAAGACGGGAAAGGTAACTAATCTCTGCATTTTAGTCTTATATTTTCTTGCATTGAATTTTATTTGCTTAAGTTAAACTTAAGCTCTTAGCCCATCCATGCTTTTAACCCCAAAACTAGTTGGACTCTATCTTTTGTCTGCAATCTACAGCCTATTGTTATTCTTTCTTAGAGATGCTAAGACAACAAATATTTCCTTACCACCTCAACCCATGTGACTCTAAGTCTCCCTTGAAATTATCTGTGGCATAAAATTAACTTGACATTGTTTTTATGTATGCTACCAGTTTGTTCGTGCTTGTGAATTAAAAGGGCACACAGATTGGATTAGGAGTTTGGACTTCTCATTACCTATATGCAATAGCAGTGAAACAAATAGTTTGCTACTTGTTAGTTCATCTCAGGACAAAGGTATACGCATATGGAAGATGACTCTACTGGGTTCTCTAGCCAGCACCAATGGTACAGGCAGGAAAAATAAAATTAGCTTGGCATCTTATATTGAGGGCCCTGTTTTTGTAGCTGGCTCATCCTCTTATCAGATATCTCTGGAATCTCTTCTAATTGGCCATGAGGATTGGGTCTATTCAGTGCAGTGGCAACCCCCTTTGATGGCACCTGATGGAGGAATGGCATTCTATCAACCCCAAAGCATTTTGTCTGCAGCAATGGACAAGACAATGATGATTTGGCAACCTGAAAGGAAAACTGGTGTTTGGATGAATGTGGTCAGTGTTGGAGAACTAAGCCATTGTGCCTTAGGGTTTTATGGTGGCCACTGGAGTCCAGATGGGCAGTCAATTTTGGCAGATGGATATGGCGGATCATTCCATCTCTGGAGAAATGTGGGTGTCAACTCAGATAATTGGCAACCACAGAAAGTCCCCTCTGGGCATTTTGCCGCTGTGACGGATATTGCATGGGCAAGGTCTGGTGAATACATGTTGTCTGTCAGTCATGATCAGGTAATTTGTAGCCATATTTGTTGACAGTTTGCTACTTCACTGAACATCTGACGATTTTGAAGACTCCAAATACACGTTTTTCATTCTATTTTAGTTAAATGGTCTATAATAACCTTTATGTCTATAAGAAAATGTGCTAGACACCACAAATATCCGGTATCATTGGTGCACCTGTAAGTTTTCCTTTTATTGAATCTCCATATGTTTTTCATTGGTGACTCAAGGTCTGTATGTGAGCATATTCTCACATCAGTGAAAGTGTTATGTTCATTGTGTAAGATTTATGAAATGTATGTGATGGGTGCTGCATGCCTGAGTCTCTATTTTTCATGCTCCAATGCAAATTGTACTAGTATTTTGTTATCTATTCGAAAAATCAAGTTGAACAAGTCAATCTAGTTTATTTATTTCAAATAAGTGATGGGTTAAGATATTTGTACACTTTGCTTTGAATTTTTCACATTATTAAATAGGCATACTAATATGACGATTAATAATGGCAGACAACTCGTATTTTTGCTCCATGGAAATATCAAACATCTGATTCTGATGGAGAGTCTTGGCATGAAATTGCCCGCCCTCAAGTTCATGGTCATGATATTAATTGTGTGACAATTATCCGAGGAAAAGGGAACCATCGTTTTGTCAGTGGAGCTGAGGAGAAAGTAGGTAGAGTGTTTGAAGCTCCTTTGTCTTTTCTAAAGACATTGCATCATGCCACTTCACAACAAGGTGGTTTTCTTGAGGATCTTCAAGTAGACGTTCAGGTGCTGGGGGCAAATATGTCTGCACTTGGGCTGTCACAGAAACCTATTTATTTAAATGGTAAGTCTCTTTCCAAGGTAACTGTATAGCAAGTGTTTCAAAGACTAACATATTATGCATATAACACTTGAAAATCCAAAGGGGTATGCCATTAAACCCTTTAAATGCAAACTTCATTAATGCATCTCAATCATACCCAAGCTTAGATCTCCTTGGAGGGAGAAAATAAATTAAAGAATAAGTATTCCCTTAGATCGTATTGAAGAATTTCCTGTTCCTCAATTTTTTTCTTTAGTGCTTTTCTTGTTTGCAGTATTACATGGATAGATATAAGTTTATTAATAGCGTAAGCCATCAACTTACAAATTATTTAACTGTAAAATTTTCTTTTCTTTGCAGCTTCCATTGAGACCCCAGATAGAAATGGTAATGACGGCCTTGACACCCTTGAATCCATTCCAGATGCAGTTCCAGTTGTGTTAACGGAACCTCCTATTGATGATCAATTGGCATGGCATACGCTATGGCCAGAGTCACACAAACTCTATGGTCATGGGAATGAGCTATTTTCTTTATGCTGTGACCATGAGGGGAACCTTATTGCTTCATCTTGTAAGGTAGATCACGCTTTCTTTACCATTTAGCTTAATACAAAATTTAATAGAATGACTAAAATTGCTGTTAAGCTTGAGAATTTTTGTATTTTTTGTCAATTGAACCTTGACATAAATCCTGCACTGTTTTTGTTTTCATTCATCATTATTCCTCTCACTTGTCATTTGTTTCTTTGACTTGGCATCAATCATTTGTCAGGAATGGATTACACAATCAAATTTTAAAGAGTACTTGTTAATTTCAAAAACACAAAATGGACTAGTGGACGATTACTTTGCTACAGTAGATGGTATAAAACTGTGTTAAAATGTCAAGAAAAATGAGGAATGTTGAAATGTGCAGAGTTAATTATTACCTTGTAGGCTGGTACATCCTTGAATGCAGAGGAAACAAGGCTGAAACTAAATTCATTTTTTGCTAATCAATATCCATTTTGCAGGCCCAGTCAGCAACGGTAGCAGAAATATGGTTATGGCAAGTGGGTTCATGGAAGGCAGTTGGAAGGTTGCAGTCTCACAGCTTAACTGTGACTCAGATGGAATTCTCTCATGACAACAATCTTCTTCTGACTGTCTCAAGGGATCGCCATTTTTCCATTTTTGCAATCAATCAAACAGGTACATTAATCCCTAGCTAATTGTGTAATATAGTCCTGCACTATTACTGCTTTCTACTTTTCAATTGAACTGCAAAAGGATGTCGTCTGACTTTAGTGCAGTCATATGATCATTGTTGCTCACCCTACATGACTGGACATTGCAGTTCATAGTTTTTATTCTCTGAATAAATTTTAAGATTAATGTCTTTCACTTATCCAATTTCGTAGGCACAGGAGAAGTTAATTACAAGCTTTTAGCAAAACAAGAGGCACATAAAAGAATAATATGGGCTTGTTCGTGGAATCCATTTGGCCATGAATTTGCAACTGGCTCAAGGGACAAGACAGTGAAGATATGGGCTGTAGAAGAAGAATCTTCAGTTAAGCAGATTCTAACTTTGCCACAGTTTAATAGCAGTGTCACTGCCTTATCTTGGATTGGTCTTGATCGTCAGAGAAATCATGGGCTTCTAGCAGTTGGAATGGAAAATGGACTCATTGAACTGTGGAATCTTAGTATCAGAAGAACCAATGATGGTAGCACCACACTACCAGCTGCAGCAGCTGCCATTGCCATACAACTGGATCCATTCATCTGCCATGTTTCTGCAGTAAACCGTTTGGCCTGGAGAAACAGTGAGAAAAGTGAAAATTGCACGAGCATGCAGCTAGCTTCTTGTGGGGCCGATCATTGCGTGAGAGTATTTGAGGTAACAGTTGTCTAATCAGATAATCATCTATGCAACTATAGACAGTTGATTTTCACGCCCATACATCTATATAATTTGCCATTCTTTGTTTCATAAAGTGCCCATTTTCCTCCCTTGTGGGTGTCTACACAGACTTGCATCCCTTCAACCAACCTTAGGACTCAAGACAAAAACCTCCCCCTCATGAATACATACATTGCTTTTTGCTGGGCCCCCATTGCCATAGCTGCTATTTAAAGACTATTATATATCTTTGCTTTGACAAGCCTCCATATCTCCACTGCACGTTTGGGGTTGAAAAATGGGCACAGAATTGGTGTGCAGAAATCATGTTCTTGAATATGACCCAATCATGGTCAAGGCTTATACCATTGAAATTTCAAGAACATCAAAGGCTAAGCCCCAATTATTTTGATCAAGAGAAGGGCATATGGAAAAGAAAGACTCTTCTTTTGGAGATAAAATGCGTGCGGAACGGGTATGTTCTCATTCACATGTTGTGTCAATACCCCACCTTTGGTTCCGGTCATTTTCGAAGCCTGATTTCGTTGAATATGATTTTGTCTTGTGTTTAAGTTGCATAGAAGATAAAACTATGTAGAAGTTAACTGGGTTTTGCTTTTGTAAACTCGAATTGATTGCTCGTACAAGGTTTTATTATAATTGTTATTATTATTCTCTTGTGGCCCCTTTCTAGTTGAGTGGCATTCAGAATGAAGAAAAAGGGGACCATTCTCCCTGAAACTATAGTTTGAAAATTGGTGTGATGGGCGCCATAACGGTTCCATGCCCCCATTGCTTCAATTTCCTTTTAGCAATGGATTGGATACTGTAGATGCTTGACATCTTATGTTAACACTGTAGTTCTTTTATTAGACGTTAAGTGATAAATTTTTATTTTTATTTATTTATTATTATTTTTTTTATGTTTGTTGCACAACAAGAGACAATCTTTTCTCATTTTCTATCTCATTTTACTCGCATGTTATATAACTTGATATTAAAATCTTTTACTTCTAATAAAAAGATATTATTACTGAATTATTTAGACTGTTAATATATTAAGTGATAAGTTATATAATAAAATATAATTAGTTTTTTAAATATTTTCTTTACTCAATTATGATTTGAATTTAAAGTTTTTAATATAAAGATTTAAACTTTTTAATTATTAAGATATTTCTCGAAAGACGTAATTTTTTTTTTAATTACACTAAATTACTTACTCGTAAAGATGAGAAAGATGAATTTAAATTTGAAATCTTTTAGTATTTCAACATATCCAGCTATGGAATGGAAGGTTCAATCAAGTGATCAGCTAAGGTTTTCTAAAGGTGTTTTAGGGGTTTATTTTTTGGCAATCTGGACTAAATAATTACGTCCAAAAACCGAGCTCCATCCCATAGGATGATGAGAATAAGACAGGTTGACACGATGAAAATGAAATGAAGTGGGGACGACGGGGAGAGCGTTTTTCCCAGTAGCAGAAAGTGACTAATACGCGTTTTTACTTTTTTTAATCATGCAGGGTTAAACGTTTCACATCACGAACAGAACACAGAAACCTCGTACGTTAATTACATGGTACAACAAATTAACAGCTAATTACTAGATTTAAAGTTAAAGGGGCGTAATAAAAATACAGAATCAGAGGTGCAGTGTTCACGTGAAAGTCAGTGTAACATTATTTAGTAGTTGTATAATGGTATCTAGTCGAAGAACAGGTCAAAATTAGGTCTGATCAATGGTCAGGTTGGTTATAAATTTTTGTGGTCTCTGAATTTGGAAAAGAAGAGTAGAATCAATAAATGTTTGCGAAGAAAACCATGGATAAAGATGGTATCCAAATCCAACACTCACTCCTCCTGTAGGACATTCAGTGCAGCTGGTGCGTGAACAGGAAATTTAAAACAAAATTGTCGATAGCAGAGTACAATATGTGGCCATTTTCCAATTGCCCAGAATACATCATCCAATAAGAAAAGTACACTCAAGTTCATACATAAATGCTGTAGAACCTACACAAAAAGCAGTGTGTACTGTGTCGACACATGAATGCTAATGCTATGCCACCTATCAAGTTCCCACACAGTGAAAGTTGTTGCAGTGGGGCCTCTCAGTAAATTAGGAAATCATTTTCATCATATGAAAGAGAGGATGGAGAAACCAGGTAGGGTGATTCTGGGATTATTCAGATGGTAGCAACTAGCGAGGGCAACCCCCCTGAATGTCATTGATGCTGTTACAGAATCAAACTGAAAGCACTGCTTCCACAGATCAAACAATGAAATAAGGATCTCTTCGCTTCAAACAAGAATAGAATTCCGTGGAGTGGTTTCTTGAATTCAGAAAGAGTATTCCACACAAATCCGTTGCTGCAAACTTTTTGCTTCAACAGAACTTTCAATGTATCAAAGAATGCATCCCTAAGTTATGTTTTTCTGAAGAAACAGGTTCTTTCTTCTTCTCTGCACACCGAATATCACAAGAATCCTGAATCAAGAACGAATTATCAAACAATTAATTCTGAAACCTGGCTCCTTGTGTAACCACTATTCAGAAACTGATATTTGAGCTGCAGGAACCAAAACATCATATTTGGAGTTTGGACTTTCACGGTATAATCTTTAGACCATTTCCATTTCCCATGACAATACCAACAATACGAGATACAGGAAAGAGTAAAAAGAACATGGAGTTCCTTATTATATAATCACAAGTACATAACACAAACCAATACCAATAATGACAATAAAAACAGAAAATTTAAATATATAAACCAAACCCTTCCCTCAAAATTGCTGTCCATTTCTTCTTGACTGATTTACATTGGCTGTGAAGTTTTGATCTGCTACTTGATGTTGTTGGTTCAGAACGGAGCAGAAGCTTCTGGTAAGACCATTGCTGTGCAGCTGTCATTGTTTCATCTGAGAAGGCATCGTTGGTGCCATAGGCTGAGTATAGTACATCTGGGCATGGGCAGGATCCGCATATTCATAAGCATAAGCAGCAGTTGTGGCTGAGGTAGGGGCAACAGACTGTGATGGATGATGAATCTGAGAGTAACCAACATATTGTTGCTGGTGCTGACCGGCTGGCACTTGAACCAGTTGTGGAGCACCTGCATTTGTTGTTCTGTACACTCCTGTAACAGCAGCCATTTCAGGCTTACCCATTGGAGCATTTCTCACAGGATTGTAAGCTCCAGGAGGAGGAACCATTGAAGGATTGGAAGGATTCTGAGGGTGGCTAGATGGGATTGCAGTGGGAGCTTCACCCATGCTAGACTGCTGCATAGGCAAGTTGTATGGCTGGGGTTGCCTTGCAGGCACATAGTACACTGGGTACTGCTGATCAATCTGAGGGTGATGATGGAGGTTGGGTTGCTGTTGGGAAGGATAAACCTGATAGTAAGCTGGCATTGGCACTGCCCCTGAGGGGTGATGGTGAATGTAATGTGCGCCAGCATGGATGAATTGCTGCTGTGGTTGTTGTGGCTGTTGCTGATCAAATTGCTGTGGTTGCAAGACATAACCAGTATCCTGAACCTGTTGCTGTATCTGGACCCGAGTGTTTGTGTTTGGATCAGAGACATTACCCTTTGGTTCAACAGGGTTAGCAGGAACCCTGTTGGCTCCAGAGGGGATTTGAACAACCTGCTCTTGATAAATTACAGGTATTTGGCGAGACATTGGATTCGTAATACTAGTCTCACTGAGGAGTTAAAACAAACACAAAAAGTTCTAAATCAGCTACTTGATGATGATCATCAAATTCGAAACAAATTAACTTCAATCCACATCAGAGATAAAGCAGTTAAAATCTGAAAAATTGTGCTCGATCAAAATGATACCTTGAGACTGAATCTGGAGAAGGCAATTCATGACCACCACTAGACTTCTGTTGATACTGCATGGGTAAACCCTGGGGCTGTGACTGTGGAGCAGGTGGTTTTCTGTACCCAATGGGAGCCCCATGATCAGATCTCTCATCATCCGAGAAAACCCGATTCTGATACTCTCCGGAAACAGCCGTGGAACTCAAAGGTAGACCACCAGACACCATTAGAGTTGAGGGCATAGGTGGCGGAGATGACATGAGAACAAACGCCTCATCCGGTTGCTTCTGCCCACCACTATTGACAGTCATCTGAGCAAACTGCTCCTCAAGCCCCACCACCTTCTGATCCTGTTGCAACCTCGACCTCTCGCCTCCACTGCTATCCTCCTCCCGGACTCGAATTGGCTGCAAATTGGCCAGTGAAGGGGAGGACGACGTCGAGCCAAAAGAGGATGTAGTTTCCAGCATGGGAGAATCGGGCACCGAGTGAACATCCTGATTCCCCTGCTGCTTCAAATTCATATTCTTCTGACTACCAGTTCCCTCCACATCTCTCCCGCCCGACTCCACCGGGCGGTCATCGTCCAAACCCAGCAAGCAATTCACAGTCGCCGAATCGGCGATACCTCTATTGACTAGCCCAGGCCCATTCAACGCGTTGAGGAACCACTCGTCAGACTTGGCGGAATTATTAATGATCGGACCAATCGAATGGGAAGACGGCGGCGCCCCTTCGGAATTGACGGGAAAAAGAAAGAGGCGGATGCGGACGGATTTGCTAGAGGCAGTAGTGGCCGCGCAAGTCCGGTCATACTCATCGATCATATTCTCCAGGTCCTCGTCGGTGGTAACAGAAATGAGGGAATCGAGATCCTCGGATGGCAGCTGGTATTTGAGGGTAAAAGACATGCCCTGGAGAAGAGCGAGGGATAACCGGTGTTGGAGAATAGCAAGAGAAGTGTGCCGGTCCACCACAACCATCTTGGTCTCGCCGCCCACGTAGCACAGCACCTTATCATGTGGGCGAGGAACGATCGTACCTCCATAGCTGCACATGAGCCGGAGCTTTAAGTGGACAGCGGGCGGCGGCGCTGGATCGTCCCATGAATCCGTATTCCGCGAACGGGGTGATGAATCAAGGGAGTCAGGGTAGTTGACCGTGGCGGCTGCGGCTGCGGCTGCGGCGGCTGCGGCGGCAGTGGTAGCCGGGATAGACGACGCAGGTGGCGGAGCGAGAGGCGAGGGTTCCATTTTCGTGGGGCCTGGGTATGGCGCTTTCGTTTGGTGATTCTAGGAAGGGAGAGAAAGAGAAAAAGTAAGAAAAAGAAGCGGCTTTGGTCGAGTCCGACTTGATGCTCTTATAGCACCTTCACACCTGGTTCGCTCCAGCTGTTATTTTCTTTTTTTTTTTTTTTTTTTATTTTCTTCCTTATTTTTTTCGTAATTTTTGTAATTTTAAATTTAGGTTAAGAAAGTGCTTATTAAGGTGGGTGGCATGTTTTGTTTAAACGAAAACGAAATAGATAAATATCGTTGATATTATAAATTTATGAGATAATTTATTATTATAGAATTT
>BPVZ01000225.1:82703-94764 GCA_020521535.1 Rubroshorea leprosula | reverse complement strand
AAAAAAAATAATGAAAAGAGTAAAACAACCCAAAAATAAATTTTAAGAACTAAAAAGAGATTTTATTAAATAGAAAGATTAAAAAAACTTTCCATTAAAATAGAGGAACAAAAAAAATGAGGTTTTAACTCATAAAAAATGAAAAATGTGGATATTAGTGCTTCATTAAAAAAATAAATAAATGTGGACTGAGAAACCTTGTATTCCGGTCGTTTGCGTGAAGTGTGGGATGAGCAAAGCAATTGAGACGGTTGTTCGTCCCTGTTAAATTTTATTAAAAAAAAGAAGTGAATCATTTCTTCTTTTCCTTAACACACTTTTGGATAAGATTGGAAAAAGTTGTTAAGAATACTAAAATATATATAAATTATAGAAAAGGAAAATATGATTTTCCAGAGTTGATTCAAAAGGTAAATTGAGATTCATACAACATTAAAAAAAAAAGGGCGGTAGTTTAAGTTGTTAAAGATTATATGGATATTTTTATTATCAAAATTATAAATATAAATTGTCCTTTTAAAAATTAAATTTTAAATTTTAAAATAAAGAAATACATTTTTATGATCATTTGAAAAGAAATTAATCATGAACTGCATAAAAATTAACTTAAAAATACCTCAATGATAAGTACCAAAAATAAGTATACTTTTGCTGGTACAATTTGAATAACAGAGAAAAATAAAATGATTGAAAGAATTTTTTTTTTTATAATCTTTTCATCCAATAAGTGACTCTTATTTATTTATTTTAATAAAAATAATAATGAAAGCATCAAAGAATTTTGAGTTAAAGGAGTAAAAAGAACTCCGTTCAACCACACATGATCTTGATGCATTATGTAATGTGGGGTTGTTCATAGAACAACTAAACCGCGAAATCAAATTAAACAATTCCATCCAATTCGTTGATGGTAACAAAAGACAAAAGGGTATTGGTCGAATCCGGTCAAAGGTCTCTCATAGTAACTTGAATTTTGAAGTTATAGTTCCCTCCTGTTTCAGGTTTCAGCTGACAGCTGCTGCTGCGGGTACAGATTCAACAGCGACCACATCATAACAGCGGCTGCAAAGTGTGGGGTGCTCTGCAAAGGAACCAACTTTGGGTGAGTAGTTCCAACATCTCTCACATTTTGAGCCGTCGGCTCGGGAGACACCAATCCAGAATTTGTATTTCCCCTCAACAAGATACTCTCCCTTATATGGAATGTTTTTGACAAATTCATCCTCCAAAGACTGGAGTACCTCTGCCTGTACATTATTGCCATTCAAACAAACAAATATCAGACTTCTGTATGTTTCAAGTGACTCCTGATTGATAGATGACATAAATAGCATGAACTGTCTCAAGTACACATTAACTAAAACTGGACAATCAAGCAGAGCAATGTACATTGAGGATTATCAAATATATGATCCTGATAAGATTTCAGGTCTTGGATTATTTGAAGAGCCAGGTAAAGCTGAAAACCAAAAAGGTGGCTTCTTGAACTTATAGATACGGGGAAATTCAACATACCTGAGATGTTATGAATATGCGGTGCAATTTGTCTTCTTCGTTCTTTGCTGCATTCCTTTCAAGTAATTTAGAAGACAGTTCGGCATCAGGTGTATATAAATAAACCTTAGCATCTAGACTGGAACCAATCAACTTTATGGTGCGAGCAGCCTCCAAAACCTTATTTACCTCATTTCTAAGCTGGTATCATCAAGAAAAATATAACACTTAGACAGTGACCATGAAATTAACTTAAAACTGGTGCTTTTACAAACAAGTAAAATAGATAATAACAGTATCAATCAGCTTCATTTCAGAGGTAATAGACATATTAATTGAGTTAAATATCACCAGAAAATGATGTCAAAATATATGAATCAGCAAAAGGAAATGCACAAACAATCCCTGAATACTGAACTTAAAGTTGAGTAATCTAAGAAGAACATTCATATAACATTTTTTGTCAATGAGGAGCAGAATTATGATTTAAGAAGAGAAAAGGCAGAATTTTGGAGAGATTTTAAAAAGCCACCTTTAGGTGTGGTATTTTAAAATGACTAGTTTTTGTATTACAACTAGTGTTTTAAACCTGGCCCAGCCCGGGTGATTGAACCAGTTCATTAAAATAACTATTTTTTGTATTACAACCAACACACTTTGACAAGGTCATCTAAAAAAGGAATTTAAAATTCCTTTCTTCAAATGAAATATGTCCTTAAAATCCTTCATCCAAACACAACTTAAGGATTCACACTGTATCACAATGTTACAACAGTACTCAGATGAGCAGTCAAAGGACATAACCTTTTAAAATCCTAGATTCAAAAACAGAAAATCTTGCACAAAGCATCAAAAAGTATACATCTTCTCTCTAATTATTGGATAAGTTGTTTAAAAAAAGAACAAGGTATTGATTTATTAATAAGTGACCAGTTGCACTAAAGAGTACTTTTAAGACAAAATCCAGTGCAATATAACTTAGTTGTAATCTCCATAAGTTAGCTATTATATAGTCATTACCTCCCGAATTTTTCCCCAGAGATCAATTTCTTCAGTAGGAAATGAAAGCCATTTCTCATTCAAGGCTGGCCATTTTGACTCGAAAACAAATTCAGCAATGGAACCATCTTCCATAGTATACTGAAAAGGAAGATTCTGCCACACATCCTCTGCCAAATGAGGCAGTATTGGAGCAATTACCCTCACAATGGAAAGAAGATGCGCAGCAAGGACCGTTTGACAACTTCTCCTTGTAAAATTAGCCGTGCCCCTGAACAGCAAACATTATCAACTTAGTACGCAAGGAAAGGGAAAGCCTTGAGTTTCAGTACCATTAAACATTTCAGTGCAGCCAGCATTAAAACAGGTAGAAATTCCATCCTCATGACAAGTTTCCATGAATTACTTTAATTTAAGCCAAGCAATTACAAGGGAGAGCCCCTTCCAAACTCGTGGTTTGACTATAATATTGCCAAAGTGTGTGTATTGAAGTGTGGTTAACAAGTGGTTTAATATTTATGAACTCCTTATAGAAAATTACACCAGTAGAACTTGTCTGTCACTTATATTAATAGGGTTTCCTTAGTTATGTCCTAGAAATCGGGGGCAAAAAACACAGTCTACATCAAGAAATTGAAAACCAGAGATTAATTTCAGGAAAGGTGAAAAAGTTGTTTGTTACATCCAAAGCAAAAATGGAATTATGAACATGGTAGAAGATCACAAGATAATAATTATATGAGAAATTATATTCAATAATTGCAGCATATCTAATGGCACGAGTGTTCAAGTATCTTGGACAGGAACTTGAAGAATAAAAGCAACTGCATATTGAAGGGGAGTGTATGGAAAGACCAAAATGAAAAAACTAAAGTGGAAATTAAAATGCATATTATACAACAATGGGAACAGAATTACCCCACGTATAGACGATCCTTGGCAATATCAAAATAGAAATTGGATAGATCAACAATGACAAAGCGCTGAATGATCTGAAACAGGAAAAATTCTATAAACAAGGGCAACATTATGAAAATTAAACCATGTTCAGATAAGTTAAAGTAGATATTAAGAAAAATGCTAACAGAAGTACAACAATTCTGGCCATAGCATTCAGAAAACAAGGGAGAAGAATATTGTTTCACAACCAATGAGAAGTTCAAGGGCATGACCATATAAAGAAAACAAAATAAAGAAGAGACAAAGCTCTCAGTTAAATTCATTTATACTTATATCACTTCCATGGACCCTATATCAGACAGTAAACAGAAGAGATTCATTTACTAACAATGTTAAATAATGATTATTTTCAGATTTTAGGGAATATTTAAATTGCCATCTTCTGTTGCCATTGTAATCAGGATAACATTGTGGCACATTCTGAAATCATGAGACCAGTTGAAGAAATACCTGGTATATTTTGAAAAAGTGATAGTTTTCATAACTCTCTCTGATATCCTTTACAACATTTTCAAGTTGAAATAGTGCATGCTGGTCAATCATGGGAAGATTGTGATATGAGACAGCATTTTCAGCCTGCCAACAGCAGAATTAATAAATAAAAATAATGCATTTTAAGTGTCAAATGTAAATAACATATTGACAGTGAACACAATCAAGAAAAAGTTCTAGAAAACAGCAAAATGCAATACAAGTTTATTAGAATTTTTATTTGTGTGTGCATACATGCATTTTGACTTTTGTGGGGAACAGTGGGTTGGAGTGGGGTTGAAGACATGAGGATGATATAGGTAATTTAAAAGAAAAAAGGCATGCATAAAGACAAGCTCCATTTTTTAAATGGCAGAGAACTTAGAAAAATCAATATTAAGGATATATTAAGCATACTTTCCAGTCATGAAGATTCCCCAAGAGGTATCTCAATGTCCCTCTTAGCTTACGGTACATGTCAGCCATTTGACGGAGTATTTGGGGGCCAATGAGCACATCAGTTGTATAGTCTACACTGGATACCCAGAGCCGCAGGACATCAGCTCCATAGCCTGGTGCTTCCTAAGAACATAAGACAAACCTCAGGAGTTAGCAGTGTGCCTGTATGTATGAGAGAGAGAGAGATTCAACAATTGCTTACTTTTGGATCTTCCCCTCCCTCAATTACAGAACGAGGATCTACAACATTTCCCAAAGATTTGCTCATCTTATAACCTCTCTCATCCAATACAAATCCATGTGTAATAACACTGGAATATGGTGCCTGTCCTGCAAAGAGCAGAAGCAAAAATCGTCCTAATTTATTCATCATTCTCCACTAAATCTCCAACTTAGGAACCTACAATAGCTTAAAGGAACATAAACTTGAATACAAATAGGAAGGTATACTTGCATGCTAGACAAAAAGGGAAATCTTGAATTGATATTGATCATTATAGAATTACTCAGCCACTAATAAATGCAGTTTATACTGCAACTGCATTCTATGAGAACAACCGTAATCCAGGAAAAATATTTAAATTCCTAAGCCTCAAATGCAATTAAACAAGTCACTCTGTCCCCTAATGATTATTGTTTTCAGTAATTTAATACTATATGGGGAAAAAAAAAAGAATAAATGCTTGCTAATTAAATTTTAATTTTTAGATGGTAGTTTTCTACTGCCTTAACTTGAAAAACTGAAGAAATACAAATCAAACAAATATGGATATGATCATTCTGAAAAAAAGCGAATCCAGAATTCCAGGTAGAGATATAAGAATGGAAAAATCTCAGGAGGCAGGCAATCAACATGATCATGATGAGAGAGATGCTAGTATGATGAAGTTCATCTTCCTAGTAAATTCATAATTCTTAACCTTTTAGTTTGTTTATAAAAGAATGCTCATTTAGCCTTATAGCTGAAGAAAAATGGTGCTTTGGATAAAAGAATCAAAGCTAAATAGATGATATGTCCAGAGAGCACAAGATCCTTCTTCTCGAGAATAAGATGCTACTACATTGACCAAGCAATATGTGTAAGACATTAAATCAATAAGAAAAAACAGTGGTAATAAGTTGTTAGAAAAACAATAGCAGAAGTAAAAATGTAAAACAGAAGGATGAAGCATACAGCATACACTTTTTACTTAATACAATTGAAATTCCATTTTTATAACACTCATTACCTTTTACAGCAATACTAGTTAACAAGGAACTCTGGAACCAGCCACGATGCTGATCTGAACCCTCAAGATATATATCTGCAGGAAAAGTAAGCCTGTCTCTTTTTCCCAGGACAGCAGCCCAAGATGAGCCTGTAGTACAGAAGCAACTAACAACAATCAATATATTACTAGAGAAATATTTTGCATGTAAATTTACCAGCCAAACAAAAAAATTCAAAGCCAAAAGCACCTATAGATATCCATGAAAAATAACTGGATAACTTTTTTTGGGTACATAATTGGATGACTTTAATATCTTCAGATATTGACCAAAGTCTGAAACTGAAACATAAATAATATATTATAGAAAACTTTACATGATACAGTACAATTTTAGCTTGATGAGAATTAGAATGGTCGAGTCATTTTTTTAAAAGAAACTAATACAAGGATAAGTATGGTTTGGTTATTCCATTTATTTCATTCATTGAAACACTCCTATTGGCAACAGGCTTTGAGCATACTGGTTCCAAAGTCCAAGCTCAAAATAAAATAAGTTATTACATAATTATTATTTAGGCAAAACTTGCTTCTAATTTCCTAAATCCATCTTTTTTTTATTCTTTGGCCAATTCCTAAATCTATCTTGATTAACACATGATCACAATCACTGCAATGAAAACCTTGATGTCACAAAACCAAGACAAAATAGCTATTAATATACAAACCAAGCCAACAGAATACAACATACTTCTCCTAAGAGCCCAATCGTGTGAAAACAAACCAATAATATACAAACCTGAGTCAAACCAGACATCCATTGTATCAGTCCCCTTTTCATACTCTGAGGCCGTATCACGATACTTCTCAGGCAGTAGTTCCTCCTCTGTCATGTACCACCATGCATCGCTACCTTTCTGGGCTATAATAGCTGCCAAAAAAGAATATTCAGAGTTCAATGTTAGCCAAAACACTAGACAAAAGAAAATGTAACATCTATAATACACAATTACAGAAAGAGACTACTAAGAAAGAATGTACCTTGAAGGCTTGAAGACATAATAGTATGAAAAGAAACTAAATTTGCATAATATCAAAATGAGGTACATTACAATTTTAACCCATTTGCCTCAATTTAGTAGTGAACCTTACTACCATTCATTAGGAACTAGGTCACTACTCCCTACATTAAAATTCAGCACTAGCTTTTGACAGAACATCCAAGTGAGTCCACATAGCCAATGGTGCTCAATTTTTTAAGAGGCCTAAGATTGAACTTTACAATTGCCCCCCAAACAGTGAATTTTCACAGGACCCAGCTGCACCCTGAAGGTTGGGAACTAACATTAACTTGGAGGTCATAGACTGAAGATGCAATAGAGATAAAATGAAGATGTGCCCCTTAGTTTGAAACAAATCAAGAAAGAATAGATATCGATAAAGAAAGAGATTTAAATGGGTACTTACACTTGACATGATCTACAGTCTCTTTATTCACAAGAGGTTCCTTTGATTGGACATGATAAAAGACAGGAATTGGGACTCCCCATGTTCTTTGCCTTGATATGCACCAGTCAGAGCGACCTGTGGTCATAGCAGAAATTCTGTTTTCTGCCTGAATAATAGCCACCCAAAAAGAGAGTTAAATGGGATACCAACTGGGAATGGAAACACAACATTTCTTAAAAGACCAATTTAAATGTTCAAGTACAAAAAAGTCCAAACATGTAATAACTACAATTAAAATAACAAGATTAATCCTTCTATACCCTTAATTCGAAATTCACATGATAATAACATCAACGATAACATTTTAGATGAACTGCCAAAACTTCAAAAAAATAAATGAACTATAAGAAAATAAATTCACATAATAATAACATCTACAATTGCAATGCCAAAAGATTCACAGCTAGAAATTTTTTTTCGTTACACAAGGCTAGAATTGTCCAAGACAATAAAAAACTTGTACCTGAGGAGGAATCCATTTTACATGGCCAATTGCATCCACAGCGGCCTGGCGGAGGCCTTCAACTGATGCAAACCATTGTTCAGTTGCCCTAAAAATCGTAGGCTTCTTTGTTCGCCAATCATACGGATACTTGTGCGCTGCATAAGAGAATATGGAGAAGAGTGTGAGGAGTAGACGTGGCTTCCAATATTCTATAACATTTCTTCATAACATCAGAAGAGAAGAAAGATGGACCATTTCTTCACAAAGTTAAAGAAAAACCTACCATAGGGTTCCTCCTTAATAAGAACCGCTTTTTCATCCAAGTATTTCATGACAGCATTATTTCCATCCCCAAGTACATCAAGCCCACTAAACTGCCCAGCTTCTTCTGTAAATTTTCCATCATCATCTACAGGAGACCGTAAGGGCAATCCATACTTTAGGCCAGTTAGATAGTCCTCCTGACCATGACCAGGAGCTGTATGCACCAGTCCAGTTCCTCTTTCTGTTGTTATGTAGTCTCCTCCAATGACAACTGGGCATTCCCTGTTATCAATTGGATGAATGTACCTAAAACCATAAATAAGAACTATATTTCAACAAATAGGCAATGTTCCCAATTCATCAAAGAGTCCTTGTTAACAAATAATTGTTCAAAGTTTCCAAAACAAAATGTGTAATAAACTAAATGACACAATAAAGCTTCATGATAAATCAATTGGTATATAAATGCTTTATTCAATTCATAACCTGCAATTTTCAAGATCAGAACCCGATAGCTTTTTCTTGATGACAAGCTTAACCCCCCATACTTGTTCTAAATCAGGAGCAAGGTCAGTTGCTAGTGTAAGGAAAAGATTCTCTGGTTTCTCCAAAACAGCTCTCCACTTGGTACGTGCATAACCAACATCATACTCAGGTTTCACTTGAAATACACCATACTCAAGCTTGGCATTCACTGCAACAGCTGTGAGAGAGAGAGATGTCAATCTTTTTTTTCTTTTTTTTCTTTTTCTTTTTTTTGTTATTATTAGAAGGGTTGACTAATAAACGAGCCATGCTTCTACACCAATATGATTGACTCATTTAGATTTATAAATATTTAAGACTCATTTACTTCGTTGTGCTACTCATTTATGCCTCCACATTGAAGGTTCATACAAGGCTTGGTTAAGTACTTATCACACCACTCTATGCATTCATTACATAACCTTTTAATGGTTATCCTATGCTCTAATTAGTAATCTGTCAAATAAAAAAATAAACCACAATGCCTACATGTGATGATACAGCACATTCAAAAATAACTTAAAAGAAAAAAGGATGAAGAGTTACCGGCATTGGCTGGAATTGTCCAGGGAGTTGTTGTCCACACTGGCAAGAATAAATTTGGAACGAACTCTTCCAATAAATCATGTGTTCCTTGAGCTGCACTGACTAGTTTGAAAACAGCATATATGCTTTTTGAAACATGACCTTCAGGATACTGCAATAGGAAATAGATATAAGACACAAAAAAAGTAGGACACAAGACACTCCTGGAAGATCATGTAATGTAAGAGAATAACCTGAAACATAGATCTGACAAGGCCTCAATTGAAGTCACACATTATTTGCAAACAATAATAATACAATCATTTAATATGTTTGAGAAAACCTAAAGGAAAGCAAAAACTGTATAGCATAAGTGTTGTGAATCTGAACTATAAAGTCATAATAATGGTTTTATTTATTTTTGCATGTGTGTGAGCACTGCAAAGAAAGCTGGGTAGAAAGGAAGAATACTGGTAAACATGATTACCTCTAATTCGGCCTCTGCAAGTGCAGTACGTGTTGAAGGACTCCAATGAACTGGTTTTCTGCCCCTGTAAATATATCCTTGAAGCAACATCTGGGCAAACACTTCAACCTAGAAGATTGACATGCAAGAGATAGTTTCTTAGAGAAGGAACCACAGTAAACACCACTGTAGAAGAGTTAGAGAGATGTCACAAGCACCTAAAAGTTTATTTCCTAGCATGTTATTGGACTAAAGTATGGATGCATCATTCTTCTGATGTTTGGTAGAAGAAAGGCAATAAGGAGGAGCTCAGAGGAGAAGAAGAAAGAAGCAGTTTTCTATTCTCCTCTCTAGTTCAAACTAAATTCCTAAAATCTATGGAAGCAAAAGTTGCCACCAAGTCCTTTTACCACCATTAGTACAAAGAACTGAGAATCTCTAGGGTTATAGTTACCATTTTAACATTAAGCACCCACAAAAGCCAAATGAAGAAAGGTTGTACCAGATACCTGTGCAGCTTCATATTCTGGATCTAGTGATAGATAAGGATTATTCCAATCGGCCCAAACTCCATAGCGCTGCAAATATAATAAAATTTTAGTATGAAAGAGCAAAGGCTTCATATTGTGCCAATATTATTTATCACCAAGTTAAAGTTAACATATTATCTAGATCAACTCCAAAAGGCTTACATCTTAATAGCTAATCTGATGGTAGTATAAGAGAAGGAATGCAAATAATAATCTAAGAGTAGATAGACTAGTTCAATACCTTAAATGATGACATCTGAGTTTTGACAGTTGCTTTGGCAAATTTAGCAGCCTTTGCTCTTAATTTTGAGGGTGTTAGATCCTTTCTGGCATCTAGATCCAATGACTGCAGAACTGTTACATCATCAAATTGCTCAAAGTTTCAAGTTTCAAGTTTCAACTATGAAGTGGTATTTGATTTTCTTACAATTACACAAAGAACAATTAATGAATGATGAGAATTCCCTCATTAGGATCAAGTCAAAACAACTAAGAAACACCCTTGTGATTAATATGAATATTAAGAAAAGATGCGCTATCTGTTATTGTCAGATATAGCTTCATAATCAGTGGCATTTCCAAATTGTAAAGAGATTCTTTTTCAATGTTGCATACGACAACAATCTTAAGGGCAACTATAAATCTCCAAATTGGGAATAAATTATCTTGACATGTTATAATGAGAAAACCTATGGAACCAGCAATCTGATTGATACTTGCCTTTCAACTCAATTGGCAGGCCATGGCAATCCCAACCTGGCACATAATGAACTTTATAATTTTGAAGAAGCTGTCAAAAGAAAAAAAAAAAAAGAAGAAGAAGAGAAAAGAAAAGAAAAGGGAAAAAAATGCATTAACGAAAAGTCATGAAGGAAAGAAGAATTTGAAAAGGAAAATAATATACATATTACCAAATTATTTTTTTAACATTATTAAATTTACAAGCAGAATTTTCTTTCATTTTAATCATTCCAATGGCAAGAATGTTAAAATGAACCTGAATGCAAGACTAACAAATTAAGCTCTCCCAAGGTAAAGAAGTAAGCATACCTTGTAACGGTTAATTATATCCTTTAAAATCTTATTAAGAGCATGACCCATGTGTAGGTCTCCATTGGCATATGGAGGACCATCATGAAGCACAAAATTTCCCTGACCCAGTAACTAACGGTCAGCCAATAAGTCTGTATAGATAAAGCAAGAGGATAAAGATAGCTAAAAACTCACCCCATTATTTTTATCTACAACTCTCTTAAATACTTGATGATCCTCCCATAATTTCTGAATTTGAGGCTCCCTCACTAGAGAATTAGCCCTCATGCCAAATGTTGTCTTTGGCAAATCAACAGTGTTCTTGTACTTACCATCACCTTGTTTTTCCCCTGAACAATCGTAATCAAAGCAGAAAATAAATAGTATTTCCAGAAGAAAAAAATGGAATTTCAGGGGAATCTTTTCACAAGCAGGGAGAAGAAAGTAACAAAAACAACAAAAAATTTCCTCTTCACAATGGGATATCATGTTCACACATGCCAAAAATTACGGTAAGCTGCAGACGTTTGGAGATTAAAAAAAAAAAAAAAAAAAAAAAAAAAAAAACTAGCCTTGAGTTGCCTTTTTTGCTGCCATAACAGGTCCCCGAGATCTTCGTTTTGAAGAAGGACAAAATTCTCCAGAGGAATCAGTTGAATAATGTGAGATGTCTAAGAAAGACAAAACTTTATAAGAGTCTCCTCTAGAACAAAGCAAGTTTACAGAATTTTTCCTAAGGGATGAGCAAGTTCTCTGCGACAGTACCTGTAAATATAAAACATAATATTATCAATCCAAATTCTTAAGATTCTATAAACTTCATTTTACCATAGGAAGTTTCAATCAAACTTTGAATTTCATTCAATTGAACACTCATAGCCATTTTCATGCAATTATCTTTCCTAAATTGATCCACAAAAAGCTTATCATCACCACAGGTCCACAACTTCTCAAGTAAAGTAATCAAGATTCAAGAATGTCATCACCTTAAATCAATGTAGCTTCAAAATCCCAGACTTACTTGTCTCCTACCATAATGAGCCTAGCGGGATTTGTGTTGGTACCGATTACTTATCTCAACACTAATGATCTATAACCAAAAACAAAAAAAAAAAAAAAAAAAAAAAAAAAAAAAAAAAAAAAAGACAATTAGGTTTTGATTCATCGAACGGAA